>JAJJWW010013768.1:0-25381 GCA_023531295.1 Papaver armeniacum
ACCGTGCCGATCCATACCCGCCCATTTAACTTAAACCTAAATCGAGAAAGAGTTATTTATCTTCAATCATTCTTCACTAGTTCACTCGAGAGTTAGAAAAAAACACAGCCATGGCTCGGCTGTTAGTCGAGGAAATCAAGACGAGTTCGATCCGGGAGGCGATGGAAGAACTTACGTTGCCAGAGCTCGGGAGAAGATGAATCTTAGATTCGAAGGAGAAATCGAGAGATTTAAGAAGAACGACAACGTGATGAAGATGGGTTTTAAATCGAGTTGAAATCGGAGGAAGGATTTATGAGTCTCTCGCAAACCGACAGAATGTGGTATGATGTCTTTGGTCGAGAAATCGATGGAGGAAGATGGGTTCGAATACGAGAATTCCTATGGTTGAATTAGAAGAAGAATCAAATGAGCTTTGGATCGGGGTTTGTGTTGGCGTGATGGTGGCTATTGATGGGATGAGAAGCAATAATGAGAAGATGGGTTTGATTCAAGGGTTTGTTTGTTATGCTCGAGGTCGGCCAGGAAGAATAATCGGAAGATGGTGGTCATTGTAATGGGTGAGTTTAACAAAGGCGAGTCCAGGCTTTGATCCGGTGGTGATTGAGGTGAGGTGGTGGCGTCGAGAGCTTGCGAGTGACTTGAGGATGTGGTGATAATGAAGCAATTTGTTGTGTTGGTGATACAGCGGAGCCGAAATTGCGGGTGTTGGCTTGGGTTCCGTGTGTTAATGGGTGTCTTTGGTGGATGGTGTTGAGGCGGTGAAGATGAGATTTGGTGGTTGCGGGGAGACAAAAAGGGAACTTGCCGGCTCGAGGTGGCTGCGAAAGTGGGAGTGCAACTCGGACATTTCGAGCCATAGTTGATGCTGTCATTGAATGGCAAAAGAGATATAATGTTGATGGCAATGCGGGGTGCTTGCGAGGGGATGGTGTCGGAAGCGCAGGCGAAATCTTGTTGCTTGTAGCGCCATTTGTTGCGAGAATGAAGAGTGAGGTTGTTGGTGGTATTAAGGCCTGGGGGTGGCGAGAGATTGTGTTGGTTGTGCTTGCCATGAGCCGAAAGAAAGATCCGCAATTGGTATTGAGTCTCAAAGGCCGAGAAGAAGGGAAGAAATGGCATAGCGGTGTTAGTGCCATTGGATTGCGATGAATCACAGGGATTGAAATGAGTTGTACACAGGGCCATCATGGCTGAAGCACAATCATTGTGCATCACAAGATCTCGGCCCGTGCAAGGTTGCAAATGGCCTTGCAAGACCGAGTTGGATCATTGAATCGTCTTGACCCCGGCAGCTTGACCCGAGTTGGATCGTTGACTAACGGTTTGACTTTTTGACCGTTAGTCCTAACGGTGGATCGATCGAATATTACATCGAATATTCTCTTGACGGAGAAATTTCCAGGCGGCCGGCGGTGACGTTTTCCGGCCAAATTCCGGCCACAATCCCGTTTTCCAATGAGCAAAAATTCCAGAATTTTCTATGGACTTCTCTCATGGGTGTGAAGACTTGGGCTAGGAATTGGATGGAGAATTGGACTCAAATTTGGAAAGAGAAGGTGGAAGAGTTGAGAAAAGCTTGGATTTGGAAATTGAATTACAAAAGGAAAATGATTCTACTCCTTAGAAGATTTGGAGAATATTGAAGCCTATAAATAGAGAAGTTTTCTACAACTTCTACACACATCTCTACACACACAACACTTTTCTTTTCTTTATTCTTTGTGTGAACTCTTTAACATGAGTAGCTAATTTTATTGATTGAGGATGAATTCCTAGTTTTTAAACATATGATTTAAGTTTTTGTTTTCAATTCTATCTTGAAGTTTTTCACATAATTATCGTTTGTTTTTACTAATAGGAATGATCTTAAAGACATTCATGATTGATTGATAGATTGTTTGG
Source organism: Papaver armeniacum (assembly GCA_023531295.1). Taxonomy (NCBI): domain Eukaryota; kingdom Viridiplantae; phylum Streptophyta; class Magnoliopsida; order Ranunculales; family Papaveraceae; genus Papaver; species Papaver armeniacum. The sequence goes on from JAJJWW010013768.1 coordinate 1,906, forward strand.
AGTGCACGCTAAATTGATTTGTTAATTCGATCCGAAGCTAGTGAAAGTTAGAGATAAGTAATCGTTTCTTGACTCTTTACATAAGTAGCAAACACGAGACCTTAAGTGGAGGGATTCCGTGGAGCAATTATGTGTAGAAACAACGTTAGCAAGTGGACCTTGAGCTAAGAGTCTAACTACTAATATCAACCTAAGAAATTCACAAAACTTAATGCATGAGCCAAGTTACATCTAGGTTGAGCTAATTCTAGGTGGCTTGGTGATTAGAATCCGGTAGTCGAGAGCTTCCGTGTCCGGTGATACAAGGGATTTAGGGGTTTAGCACCGAGCTAGTCGCTTTACCTACGGTTGGTGATAATTTGTGACTAATAACAAGTAGAATAGAACATAACTTGATTCATTGTTTCGTAACGAAGAAGGATTCCTTGGTCTTGTCTCTCTTATTGTTTTCAACTTTCGATTTTAATTGCTTTGTTTATTTTTTCTTTTGCTTTTTACACCCCCCTTTCGTGACAACTTTTACAACTAAGATCTCTTGCTCTCGTGGGAACGAACTTGACTTCCATTATATTATTTTTAATTGAGTGGAAATATTGAATTAATTTGATTGCACCTACGACACGCATCATTCACACAAAGAATAAGAAAAGAAAAGTGTTGTGTGTAAAGATGTGTGTAGAAGTTGTAGAAAACTTCTCTATTTATAGGCTTCAATATTCTCCAAATCTTCCAAGGAATAGAATCCTTTTTCTTTTGCAATTCAATTTCCAAATCCAAGCTTTTCTCGACTCTTCCACCTTCTCTTTCCAAATTTGAGTCCAATTCTCCATCCAATTCCAAGCCCAAGTCTTCACACCCATGAGAGAAGTCCATAGAAAATTTCGAATTTTTGCTCACATAAAACCGGGATTGTGGGCTGGAAACGTCATCAGCAACTCGAAATTCACTGCCGATCACTTGGAATCTTTAGCGAATATTCCGTCGGTCTCACCGTTAGGACAACGGTCAAACAGGTCAACCGTCACCAACCGTTAGTCAAAGGTCAAGGAGAAGGAGTGGGAGTCGAACTCGAGTTAGCTTCGACTCGGCTAATCGGCTTACTCGGATGAGTCGATTCAATCATCACCGCTTACTCAGTGATTTAATCTAATTCAGCTCACCGGAATCGGTGAACTCGGTTGGGATCGGTCATCAGGGATCGTCCGGATCGGTCCAGTCGACTCGCCAGAGGATGATTTGGCCGAGTTTCGTTTATTTGAGGATTTCTAGGCCAATTTCGAGCCTCTACTTCATCGGTTCTGTGAAATTCCTAAGCATTCATCTAGTTTCAACCATTTCAAGCTTCGGCTCATACCCAATTCTGCTTCGGATGGCTTCAAATCATTTCATACTTGCAAATAACACCATCTTCGTTATCGATTCAATCAACAAAGACCACCATCTTCTCTCGTGGCGTCGAGACCATCTCCAATTTTTCGTATTCTCGACATCACAAGACAGCTCAATCAACTCTGTTTGATTCATCTGAGCCACAAACGCATCTCCAATCTCGCTGCCGTTTCTTCCAGATTCAACCCAAAATCTCTTTTAGTTCATGGCAGCTACCATCTTATCTTCCCTGTGCAATTCTTGCTACGGCAACTAAATCCGATTATACCCATCTCTCAACAACATCGATTTCTTCTCATACATATCATCTTCAGCTCATGGCCATCTTCGATTCAATCTCTCGGCCTCAGAGTGCAGCCTCATCTCTACTTCACCGATTCAATCTCACAGATACCCTTCTCATACTCAGATTCCAGTCAATAGCAAACGGTGAGGTCTCAATATCGACAAATCCCATCACCGAACTCAAACCAACAAATTCAGAGCAACCCATTCACGGTAAACTCATTCAATTTCATCATCAGCTTCTCTCCCATATCTTCTTCATCTCGCCTCGATTTCACTCAGCAACAACGTCTCAATATCGAACCCTAATTAATCACCAACAATTACAGCTTCTCGATTTTAAACTCAAACTCAAATTCCTCCCAAGTCTCAGAGCTCGATCTCTATGTGTTAAATTCCAGAATGAAATGAAAATGTGAGAGACGAGTTCTCTCGATTAGGTTGGGGCGATAAGGATATGTACACCTACGATAGGACACGATAATTACACCCACTAGTAGGTGATAAGGGACACCCCGATAACAACCCCTTAGCCTTGATCGGGCCTGGTTTTAGTACTCCTCCAATTGGGTTGCCCCTTAACCTCATCTCGGGCTCCAAATATCAATCGCCTCGTAAATTGACCTTTTTGCCCTTTTGGCTCAAATTGGGTAATTTCTTCTTCTTTTCCTCCGTGTGACTCCAAAGTAGCTACAAAACTCAAAACAAGCGTAAAATACATAATTTACAAGAAAAATAGCAAAGAAAGCATAAACTACTAGATAGTAAATTAGGTGTATTCTACACCTATCAAATTCCCCCACACTTAGACTTTGCTAGTCCTCGAGCAAATCAAACTAAAAACTCACAACTTCAAAGCGTTCAAGCGTCACAAGCATCCAAAAAGTTATGAGGACATAGAGTTTCTGCATGCTAGTAATAAGAAGTTAGAAATACTAAAGAACATATTCTCGTTCTTAATTGTTGAGTGAGAAATAACCACACCATAATGAGAGAACGCGTGTTTGAGAAACGATCAATAAGCATTTCGCCTCGACACGCCTCACCAAAAAGGATTTTATGATAATTGCACTCAAAAAAGACTTTTTATGGTTCTCACATGTGTGCAGGTAGGAATGAAGAGATAAATCCCGCAACACGTTGAATGGTGGAAGGACAACTTCCGAAATGTTTTTTTAAAACCCACATCTTTTAATATTTTGAAAACCATTTTTCCGACGATCTCTAAGAAAGGAAATCAACCATTTATTATTGAGGATGAGATTACTTACTCACCTTCACATCCGATCGCCAATTATGATAACACCACTCACGGCATCCAATAGAAACGTCTTCCGCTCCTCGTCTTGATCTTCTTGGTCTTCGTCTTCGGTTTCAACTATTGATGATAAACCCTTGAATTTCATAAATCCTTAACAATTTGTAACTCTTTTACCTTAAAATCCTTGTCGCTTGAAACTACCTTATAGATTTTCCTTCCCCACGGCTTATTAACAAAACAAATATTTCTCTTGTTTTTCTCTCTTTTTTTTTTTCTTTTTCAATTTTTTTTTTTTTTTTTTTTTTTTAATATTAACAAGAGAAATTAAATACAAAAATAAACCATGGCCGTGGGAGAAGTATTTTACCGCTTGATTCTTCACAACTTGAAATCATAAACTTCAAAAATTCTCACCTTTTAATTTTCTTCGCTTTCATGAATAAGTCTTCATACTTGGATATAAAATTACCTTGTTGTAGTGTAAGTCTTCAACATATATGTAAAATTCGCTCATTTGTATGTTGCTTTACTTGAGTTTGAAATTTGCTCTTTTTTCTCGTTCCGTTGCTTGTAAACCTTAAACTTTTTTCATCTTTCCTTGTAGATTTTGATGTCGCTCCTTGTTGATGATGAGAGTGTTTCTATGGATCCGTTGTTGTCGCGAGAGAGAATGGTGCTAACTGCAAATCGAACTACAAGAAGGAAGCTTTCATCCATGGACGTCACCCTCATGATTGACAAAATTAGCACTCAAGAGATCAAAGAGTAGTGCTTCTATTGGTGGGAGGTTGGGTAGCTCACCATTCTACCCGGAATTTACGTACGGTGACACACACTCAAAAGAAGCTCTTTAGTAGATGGAAGATTTATGGTCGGTGCCTCTCATGATATAAATACGGGTAGTCTCCACTAATGATTGATCAGCAACTCTAATAATGCACTTCTCCCTGCACCAAATTCGCATCACCGGCATGATTAAATCCATTATTTAACACTCTAACAAACAAGAAATCCGAATGTAGTTCTCTAACATTTCCAAGTTCAATTATGTCGGTCAAAATCTCTATGTAAACATACCTAGAAGTATGCTAGTGACTCTAAAATCTTTGAAAGTTTGGAATTTTTAAGTAAAACTTTTTTTTTTTTTTTTCAAAATTTTTAATTTTTTTGTAATTTTTGTTTTAAAAACATGCTTAACCACTCCCCCACACTTAAACCTTACATTGTCCTCAATGTAAGTGAATCCTCCTAGTAAAGTCAAGGTGGGAAATTTTAACATGATAAGAAACAAGAAAAAGAAATAATAAAAAGCAAAAAAAATAAGAAATACAAAACCTATGGGTTGCCTCCCATTAAGCGCTTGTTTTAAAGTCGACGGCCCGACTTGGCTCTTGCAAGATTCATTCCCCATATACTAACAATCGGAAAATTTGGGGATCCACCCATAATACCTGTTTTGCAAACAATAACTCCATACAAATATTAGCACAAGAAAACAATAGTGAAATTATCGCCGACAGAAATTTCCCCACACTTATTCTCGTCCACACTCGGAAGTGTATAAAGAATATAGAATTTGGGAACTTCCATGGTTTCCTTTTGGCAAACCTGCATGGTGTTAGATTCAAGTGTTTCCAATGGTGGATATCTAGAAACAAAATCATCCAAAAATACTTTCGAAGCACATACATTCAAACCAATAAGAGGTAAAGGAGAAGAATTAATATGCAAAGGGTTAGACAAACCTTGCACAATTTCTTGTATTATAGAATCCTCTTCATCCTTAAAAAATTCAAGTGAATCACTTACCTCTTGTATATCGTGGTCCTCTATTAAACCTTGCAACCATTCTTCGTCGTTTTCTACCTTAACCATAGTCTCGGTATCATCATAATCATTAGCAAGTTCAATTGGGTCTTCCACAAAATCAATGAATGTGGTTTCATCCTCTAGTATCATCTCTTCAACATTCTCATCATCGGAATCGTGCCATTCACTAAAATGATTTTCATCGGTATAGATTGTAAAGTCTTCTTGTGCGGGTGTTACACCGTTTACAACAATAGGTAAGTCACACCCAATCTCCTCCTTTTGAATAGGTGAAGGATCGTTATTATGATCCGGAGTTGGAATAACTTCCTCATTGTCGGAACACTCATACACTTCCGCGGACTCCCATCTTTCCCTAAGAAATTTTTGCCAAGCACTAAATGCATCTTCCTCAAGCTCTTCCTTTTGAATAGGTGATTGATCATTATTAAGATCAAGGCTTGAGTAATCTACACTAGCGTCATCAAAAGTCTCCAAAGGTTGGTCCTTTTCAACACAATCATCTTCATTTTCAGACTCACCATAATAAGAATCTTCATCGGTTTCATAACCTTTATCCCGACGTCGTTTAAGTTCCATATGAATGGTCCTACTAATTTCTCGCGACAAGCTCTTCCGAGTCCCCATCATCCTCCAATTTGTATAATTTCAGGCAAGTTTCTCGACGTTCACACGCTTACCACCGTTTATAGAGTTTATAGACTGTATCTCCTCTTTTGGAAAAAGTGAAGGAAAAACACGATGAAGAGGAGTATATTCCAAATTCTCTAATCGCACATTACTAGAAAACAAATTGTTAGATGCATAACTATCCTTCCATCCGTGTGTTTGTCCACTTACATACCCGTCATAAGGTTGTTGATATGTATGAGAATATCCATAAGGTTCTGTAGGAAATTTATCATAGCCAAAATATTGGTTTTGATTGTATCCTAAGGATGGTTGGAAGTTGCCATAATGTTGAGGTCGAAAACCGTATTGATTGTTGTAATATGCGTGCTCTTGTCCACCGTACATGGAAAACCCAAGACTCGAAATAAGATTCAAAACCAAGTTAGATACGGTATAGAATCTAACAAAGCAAGAATAAAGCAAAAAGAAAAATAAAAACAACTAAAATCATCCGCTGCTCCCGGCAGCGGCGCCAAAATTTGATGCGTGTCGTAACCACAAAAAATTAATTAATACTTTACTACCTAATTAACAAGTAATATAGGGTAGTCAAGGCCGATCCCACGAGAGCACGAGATTCTAGTTGTAAAATTTGTCACAAAAGGGGGTGTAAAAAGCAAAAGAAAATAAACAAAGCAATTAAAATATAAAGTTGAAAGCAATAAGAGAGACAAGATCAAGGAATCCTTCTTCGTTCTGAAACAATGATTAAAGTTATGTTCTCTTCTACTTGTTATTAGTCACAGATTATCACCAACCGTAGGATAGGAGGTACGCTTAGCTAGCCCCAAAATCCCTAATTTCACCGAGTAACGGAAGTCCGCTTTAGTTATCGAGATTCTATTCAAAAGAACCACCCGAGGTTCGCTTACAAGATGTAATTCCCGAATGCATTAAGATTTATGAATTTAGGTTTAGTACTAGTAGTTAAACTCGGTTCGCTTGGTTCACTTTCTAGCGTTGTTTCTACACACAATTGCTCCACGGAATCCCTCCGCAAGGTCTTGTGTTTGCTACTTATGTAAAGAGTCAAGAAACGATTACTTATCCCCTAACTTTCACTAGCTTTAGATTAAACTAACAAATCAATTTTAGCATGCATTCTAAACAATCTATCAATCAATCATGAATGTCATTAAGATCATTCCTATTAGTAAAAACAAACGATAACCATGTGAAAAACTTCAAGATAGAATTGAGAACAAAAACTCAAATCATATGTTTAAAAACTAGGAATTCATCCTCAATCAATAAAATTAGCTACTCATGTTAAGAGTTCACACAAAGAATAAGAAAAGAAAAGTGTTGTGTGTAAAGATGTGTGTAGAAGTTGTAGAAAACTTCTCTATTTATAGGCTTCAATATTCTCCAAATCTTCCAAGGAATAGAATCCTTTTTCTTTTGCAATTCAATTTCCAAATCCAAGCTTTTCTCAACTCTTCCACCTTCTCTTTCCAAATTTGAGTCCAATTCTCCATCCAATTCCAAGCCCAAGTCTTCACACCCATGAGAGAAGTCCATAGAAAATTTCTGGAATTTTTGCCTCACGAAAAATCGGGATTGTGGCGAATTTAGCATAAACGTCCACCACGCCCAACTTTGAAATTCACCGCCGATCATCGGAATCTTTAGCGGAATATTCCGTTACCACCGTTAGGACAACGGTCAAACAAAGTCAACTGTCGACCAATTGTTAGTCAAAGGTCAGGAGAAGGAGTGAGTCGGACTGAGTTAGCTTCGACTCGCCTAATCGGGCTTACTCGGATGAGTCGATTCATCGAATCACCAAGCATTACTCGCTGACTTAATCTAATTCGGCTCACCTGAATCGGTCACTCGAACTCGGTTGGGATTGGCCATCGGATCGTCCGGATCGGTCCGAGTCGACTCGCCGGGAGGATGATTTGGCCGAAGTTTCGTTTATTTACAGGATTTCCTACCAATTTCGTGCCTCTACTTCCACGTTCTGTGAAATTCCTAAGCATTCATCTAGTTTCAACCTGTAGTTGCGGGATTTCCCACACTACACCCCTCACTATATCTTGATAATAATTTCTAGATCTAAACTTATTAATCACCCAAATCTCAAAATATAAGTGCTAGAAATTTAAATAGACACATAAGATTTTTTACGTGGTTCGATCAATGTGATCTACATCCACGATTCTTCACTATGATTGTTGAGGTTACATTAATATTACATTGAAATCTCCATTAATGGATATTTTGTAGAGCTCTAGATCTAATTATTTGGGGAAGAAGATGATAAAGAAAATAAATCTTTCTCTCCAAAATATCTCTCTCCTCCTAAAAGTGTCCTCCCAAAATTATTCCTCCTTTCTCTCTCCTGCTCTCCTCTTTATATAGGTGTTTACATAGTGGATGACAACTCACATACGGCTCATATTCTCGCGAGCTCTTTGATAATTTCGCAGGCTCTTGCTACCTTCTCGCGAGACACTCGCGAGTCTTGCTACCTTCTCTCGAGACACTCTCTCGAGTCTTGCTACCTTCTCTCGAGACACTCTCGCGAGTCTTGCTACCTTCTCTCGAGACACTCTCGCGAGTCTTGCTACCTTCTCTCGAGACACTCTCTCGAGTCTTGCTACCTTCTCTCTCGCGAGTCTTGCTACCTTCTCTCGAGACACTCTCGCGAGTCTTGCTACCTTCTCTCGAGACACTCTCGCAGTCTTGCTACCTTCTCTCGAGACACTCTCGCGAGTTAAGAAAATAATTGAATCTCGCACGCTAAGAAAATATGTTGTGCGATATTTGAATCCTACATCTTGCCTCTTTTTCCTTGAATATTGCTTGAAGAGCGATCTTTAAGGAAAATCTGTTGTTGTAGTAATCTTTGGTCTTTGTTGATGAAGGAACGAGCGGAAGAATACTGGACTTGAAAAGTACGTACTTGCCTCTATTCTTTTGCGAAGTTCAAGCTTTGAGAAGTATATATGAAGTATCGTTTCTTGAATTATGCGAAGTATGAAGTATCCTTGAAGAAGTATATGAAGTACTTAATCCTCGAAATATATATAAGAAGTATGAAGTATCCTTTGAGAAGTATAAGAAGTACTTAATCCTCTAAATATAAGAAGTATTGGAATCCAACATGCGAAACTCCCGCTCCATGTTCTTTGCCTCATGCTATCTTTGAAATGCAAATAAAAATTTAGATTAGTATTCAACATTTCTTTTATCAAAAATATTCATTTAATTGCAAGTTCAAATCATTTTTCTTTGTTTTGATTTCCTTTGTATAACTTGTTTCGTCTCAAACGATAAACATCTTTCATGGAAATGATCCTAATAGGTACCCCCTTATATGACGCACTTTAGGTACATTGCCTCTTGCGAAATCATAAGGTAAATTCGCGAACTAGGGTGTACGCCATAAAGGTTTGCCCGCTACTACTCTCCATGTTGGATATCATTCTCATTTGAAACAAATCAAATATTTAAGGGAAATATATAAATTGATACGTGCGAGATATTGTTCTCGAATTATTGTAATCGTGAAATCTTTGTAATTCTCGCGATTGTATCGCGTTTTGTAAATCAAATCAAAAAATCTTTTATTTTTTGTAAGTAAAATGTTTAAGGAAAGTGGTACTTAGCTTTTGTGGTTTGTTGTTGTCAATCTGCAAGCAAAGAAAAAGAAATGTGAGAAGTGAGACTTGAACCCTTGACCTCGCCTCTTGCATATTCTCGCAAGATACCAACTGTTTCTAACCCTCTCTCGCGAAATTCATTTGCGAGATAATCATCAACTTTCTTCTTTGCGAGATAAGCAAAGTTACGTGCGAAATTTCTCATAACAAAAATAAGTGTGCGAGAGCAAGAATTGATCCTGCGACCTTCTCGCTCACATTCATGCCTCCCGACCAACCGTGCTAGCCATGCCTCTCGCAAGTGTTTCGCGAAATAATCACTTAATTTCTTCTTGCGAGATACATCACAAGTAAAAATCCATGTGAAAAATACACGTTCGTTGAGACTTGAACTCGCGACCGTGAACTCATTAACTTCGCAGGTGACCAACTATGCTGCCTCTTGTTTGCGAAAGAATGAAACAACCTTGCGAAATTATCCATTTTTTCTCCCTTTTTGCGAAGCCAAAAAATTCTTTGCGAGGAGGGAGGTTCGAACCCGCGACCTCTCGGTTTATACTCTTCGTGACCAATTGTGCTAGCTTCTGTTTGTGAAAGAAACACACAATACTATAAATTTATTCACTTCTTCGCTCTCGAAGTTTAAAAATATGTAAAAGGTGGGATTCGATTCGCAACCCCAAGCTTATTCTCTTCGCGAATGACCATCCGGGCTACTTTGTCGCTTGCGAAGGAAACACACAATGCTATAGCTTTATTCCATTTTTTCCCCTCTTGAAAGTTCAAAAATATTTGAAAAATATGATCGTGGCGAGATTTGATCTTGCGACATCAAGCCTCTTCGCTCCAACTCAAACCATCTCAGGCGAGCTTTGTTTTGTGATAAAATTCACAGCGTTTTGTTCTTATCCTTTTCTTCATTCTTCCTTTATTTCCTTCAACAATTTTCCTCTTTTCTTTTTATCCTGAATATGAAATCTTCCATTAAAAAATTAGCTTTCTTCCTTGAATTTCATCACAACAACCTATATATATATATTTTTTTTTTTCTCTTCCTCATGTCTTTGAATTGTTGACGGTGTTTTCTCCCTGAAAGTGTGATTTCTTCCATAAATCTTCCATTTTTGAACCCAAATTTTGTAGATCTGAATAAAAAGTATGAACAGTAACTACTTTTCATGGAAATTTCTCTTAAAATTTATAGATCCAATTGAATTCACCACCAACAGTAGCCGTTTTTTCTAAACTTTCTTGAACCAACAAGATTAGGTCCCTGTTTCTAGCGCATATGTAGTAGCGGGATTTCCCACACTACACCCCTCACTATATCTTGATAATAATTTCTAGATCTAAACTTATTAATCACCCAAATCTCAAAATATAAGTGCTAGAAATTTAAATAGACACATAAGATTTTTTTACGTGGTTCGATCAATGTGATCTACATCCACGATTCTTCACTATGATTGTTGAGGTTACATTAATATTACATTGGAAATCTCCATTAATGGATATTTTGTAGAGCTCTAGATCTAATTATTTGGGGAAGAAGATGATAAAGAAAATAAATCTTTCTCTCCAAAATCTTTCTCTCCTCCTAAAAGTGTCCTCCCAAAATTATTCCTCCTTTCTCTCTCCTGCTCTCCTCTTTATATAGGTGTTTACATAGTGGATGACAACTCACATACAGCTCATATTCTCGCGAGCTCTTTGATAATTTCGCAGGCTCTTGCTACCTTCTCTCGAGACACTCTCTCGAGTCTTGCTACCTTCTCTCGAGACACTCGCGAGTCTTGCTACCTTCTCTCGAGACACTCGCGAGTCTTGCTACCTTCTCTCGAGACACTCTCTCGAGTCTTGCTACCTTCTCTCGAGACACTCTCGCGAGTCTTGCTACCTTCTCTCGAGTCTTGCTACCTTCTCTCGAGACACTCTCGCGAGTCTTGCTACCTTCTCTCGAGACACTCTCGCGAGTTAAGAAAATAATTGAATCTCGCACGCTAAGAAAATATGTTGTGCGATACTTGAATCCTACACAACCATTTCAAGCTTCAGCTCATACCCAATTGCTGCTTCAGATGGCTTCAAATCATTTCATACTTGCAGTCAACACCATCTTCGTTATCGATTCAATCCCCTGCAACAGCACCACCATCTTCTCTACGTGGCGTCGGACCATCTCCAATTTCGTATTCTCGACATCACAAGCCCAGCTCAATCAACCTCGTTTGATTCATCCGAGCCACAAACCCATCTCCAATCTCGCTGCCGTTTCTTCCGAGATTCAACCCAAAATCTCTTTTAGTTCATGTCACTACCATCTTATCTTCCTTGTGCAATTCTTGCTACTAACTAAATCCGATTATACCCATCTCTCAACAACATCGATTTCTTCTCATACATATCATCTTCAGCTCATGGCCATCTTCGATTCAATCTCTCGGCCTCGCAGTGCAGCCTCATCTCCACTTCACCGATTCAATCTCACGGATACCCTTCTCATACTCGGATTCCAAATAATAGCAAAAGTGAGGTCTCAATATCGACAAATCCCATCACCGAACTCAAACCAACAAATTCGAGAGCAACCCATTCACAGTAAACTCATTCAATTTCATCATCAGCTTCTCTCCCAGATCTTCTTCATTTCGCCTCGATTTCACTCAGCAACAACGTCTCATCACCAACAATTACAGCTTCTCGATTTTAAACTCAAACTCAAATTCCTCCCAAGTCTCTCGAGCTCGATCTCTATGTGTTAAATTCGAGAATGAAATGAAAATGTGAGAGACGGTTCTCTCGATTAGGGTTGGGGCGATAAGGATATGTACACCCACGAGATAGGACCCGATAATTACACCCACTAGTAGGTGATAAGGGACACCCCGATAACAACCCCCTTAGCCTTTGACTCGGGCCTGGTTTTAGTACTCCTCCAATTGGGTTGCCCCTTAACCTCATCTGGGCTCCAAATATCAATCGCCTGTAAATTGACCTTTTTGCCCTTTTGGCTCAAATTGGGTAATTTCTTCTTCTTTTCCTCCGTGTGACTCCAAAGTAGCTACAAAACTCAAAACAAGCGTAAAATACATAATTTACAAGAAAAATAGCAAAGAAAGCATAAACTACTAGATAGTAAATTAGGTGTATTCTACACCTATCATCCAGCTAGCCTGGGCATACTTTTTACACACCCACACACTTCAATTTATACATGCACAATTCAAAACTACCAAACCCTAATTCCTCAAAATCGAAATTAAATATAAAATAATTCAAACATACTCTTCACCCATACTCTGATTCGCCTCTCCTCTTGTCTAATCACCTCAGAACTCCATGCGTGATTGATTGGTGAAACCCTAACCTATCTCTGTCTATTTCTCTCTTAGCTCCTAGGAAAGAAGCTATGAAAGAGCTAGAGAGTGATTAGGTAAGGTGGTGCGGCTCTGGTAGTGATGGCTCTGTCAGGGGAAAGAGATGGTGGCGTTGAGGTGGAGGTAAGGTTGGGGAAGAAGAAGATGGGGTTGCAGAGGGTTTTGCAGAGCTCTGCTCTGTCGGGTAGAGAGGAGAGAAGAAAGAGAAAAAGAAGAGAGGAATGGGTCGATCGAATAGGGTATAGGGTATGGGGGCTTCGGTGTTGAGCGGGTGCATCGAAGATTGATGGAGAAGGCCGAGCGAGCGTAGGATGGAGCTGAGGGATATCTGAACGGCTGAGAGAGACTTGGAGTGATCTGGTGTTGCACGGGAGCAGCGAACTTCAATGCGAGTGGAGGCAGCGACCATAGGATGTAGGGTAGATCAAATCTAACGGCCTGGATGAGACGGACTCGGATCCGGGTCACGGGTCGGAGATGGATAGCTTGGGCCCATGTCTTGTAGATGAGTTGCTACTTGTTGGGTTGCAACCCCATTTGCGTGCGCGGGCTTTGGCTTCACTCCATAGATGTTCGACTCAATTCTTCGCTCTTTGGCTCCTCGGCCCGAGCTTTATTTATTGCCTAAAAACACAAAATTAATTAATACAAATATTTATTCTTAAAAACAAAGAAAACACGTAATGGGATAATATCGATTTCTAAGCGCAAAAGATGAGTAAAATGCCAACAAAAAGGTGTATAAATATGCACTATTTGGCACTCATCAAATACCCCCAAACTCGAATTTTACTTGTCCTCAAGTGAAACAAATTAGGAAATCCTAACTATACCGTCGCAGTCTCTCGAATGCATTTAGCGTATGCACTAAGCCTTTAAACCCCTAGGTGTCCCTAGTGGACGAGTTGTAGTCTCGTGAGGGTTTACCGAGGTGTACCCACAAAACCTTCTCCAACTTCGAGTGTAAAAGAGTCTCAAGCCTCCAAGAAGCTATGAGGACATGTAGTTTTGCATGCTAGTAATGTGGGTTAGAACTACCAAAGAACGCATTCTCATCCTTAAGTCCGAGCGAGAAGTAACCATACCATATGAAATATTCGGATTCGATTGTGATCACCAAGCCTCGACTTCTGCCTCACTATTAGGGTTTTATGATAATTGCACTCAAAAAGATCGCTTTTAGTCTCTCATGTGTGCAGCGGGAATAAAGAGAGAAATCCCGCACACGTTGTAGGTAAGAAGGATAACCTTCCGAAATAAAATCTGGAGACTCCACAGAAGTGTGGACAAAAGAATCCTTTTCTCGATGATCTCTAAGAAAGGAAATCAACCATTAGCAAGGGTGGGAGTACTCACTTACCTTCTCACCCGATCGACAATTAATATCACTCTCTCATAAGAAACCATAGAAACGTCTTCAATCTTCGGTCTTCGATCTTCAACTGTTGATGACGAACTTCTGAACTTTACAAAAACTTGAAATTTTATTTTATTTTTTATTTTTTATTTTTTTTAAACTTACAATAAAACAATAAAACTCAATTTTTCACAAACTTCAATAATTCTCATCCTATTTTCTTTTCTTTGTTTTGTTGCATGTAAACCTTGGACTATCTCAACTTTTCTTTCCATATTCTGATGATGCTCCGTTTGTTGACGATGATGTGTTTCTATGGGTCTTGCCGATTGAGAGAGAGAGTGATGCTAACTCGCAAAATCGATATTTAGAAGGAGTTTTCATCTTTAGACGTCACCCTCATGATTGACAAAAACTAGCACTCAAGAGATCAAAAGTAGTCTTTGAAATTGGTGCGAAGTTGGGTAGCTCACCATTCCTACCCTAATTGATGTACGGTGACACACACTCTAACAAACTTTTCTAGAATGTTGCAAAAAATTGAAGGTTGGTGCCTCACTTGATGTAAATTGGGTAGTCTCACTATGGTTGATCACAATTCTACTACCGAATATCTAAACAAGACCTAATTCGCTCTCCGGCATGGTTAAATCCAATTTTAACGCTCTAATCAACTAAGAAACCCGATTGTGTTCTCCTACATTTCCAAGTTCTGTTATTTCGGTCGATTCTCTATGTAAACATAGCTAGAAGCATGCTAGTGACTCTAAAATCTCTAAAAGTTGGAGGTTTTTACAAAAAGAGTTTTTTTTTTTTTTTTTTGAAAATAAAAGGTAAAATAAAAGACTAAAAACTCTAAATGCAAATGCACCCCCAAACCTAAATCAAACATTGTCCTCAATGTGTCTACATATAGAAAAAAATTTAAACAGTCACATACCGAGAGAACTATGCTGATAAGAGAAAAGGGAAGAGATTACCGGATGTCGGCAGAGCAAGGTTGAGCTTCTTTAGTCAAGGCTAGAATCCAACATTCTCAACGGAGATCATATCGGATTAGCATAATATATGCGCATGAAGACTCAACCGATTCAAGAAAATTTAACAAGTCCTACTGGATATATACAATGAAAATTCACCATACACTAACAATCTAAAGAGTTGAGGATCAACCCAATAGAAAATATATACACACATCAACAGCCTTACACAAATATAAAATGAGAGTGCAAGTAAGGCTGCAAATGGGAAAGATTTTCCCCCAAACCTAAACTTGTCAACGGGTGTGTTTGAGAGCACAAAATCTTGCAATTTTAACGGTACATCATGCAAAAGGTCTAACTCAAAATGAGTTTTGCTAATAAAAGGCAGACATACACATTCCAACTGTGGTTCCCTAAAGGTGTTATACTTTGATGCAAAATAGTCCAAGAGGACTTGGGAAGCAAAAGCTCTAAGCCTAAGTTAGGCATTTTTAAAAGTTGGTTTTGCAATTTTTTGACAAACTACACCTAGGTTTGGTGGAGGAGTTTCAATTTGTGACTCGGAGAGAGGTTAGGTACATCTAAGTTATTTTCATGTATAAAATCATTTGTACCATCACACACTTTCCCAAAGTCGAAGAGGGTAAATCATGTTCTGCATAGAACAATTTATCAATCTCCATGTCATATTCATCATTATTCTCATGCTCAAAATAACCGGGGAGAGATATCATGTTGAACCTAGGCATGGAATTAGGCACATGCATTGAATCATCGTGTCACCTGCACAATTCCGCCTATTCCTAGGTCACAAACAGTGGTAAAGCATGCTCACATTCATCAAGAATTTCACAAACCCAAGCTCAAAGTTAATATCACATGTATGAATGTTAGAAGAAGTATCATTCATAGGGTTCAGGAAGAGACGCCTAACGTCTCTCAACCAAAAGATTCCATCATATTTTCTCGTATATACATGCTCTTCTAACACATCATATTCATCATCATCATCATCATCATAGCAAAAATGCATTTCCCTATTCAAAATTGTAGTATTTCTAGTCCACTCATTTATTTCTAGGTGAGGCTCATATTCAATATTAGTTACATGAGTAGGACTTTCAACATGCAATTCATTAGGACTAACATTCATTTCACCCTGCAATTCCTCCCTCTCCTCATTTAGTGCATCAAGGATTTGACTCATTTTGAGTTCTAAACTCGCAAACCTTTGGTCAGTTAACTTTTGATATTGCACAAGGTTTTGATTGAATTCTAAAATTTCATTATGTTGTTCAATGAAAGGAGAGTCATCAATGAGAGGAAATTCATAATCAATGCTATATGGTTTATCATGCAATACACTCTAGCATTATTTTGTTTGATGAGTTCGAGATTTTCCTCCTGAGATTGAGAAGTACAAAATTGTTCAACTTCCCATGTGGTGGATGATACATGTGGGAATAGTTATTAGGGTCCATGTATTGAGGTTGGGGACTGTGACAATGCCCATAAAAATCCCTATAACTATTGACATCATGGTTTGTTGGAGGTTCATAATGTGAAGCATGCCCGTAAGCAAGCTCTACGATGGATTGGCTTCCATCCCAGGTTGCAAACCAAAATCCTGACATGATTGAACTCAAAGCCCAATTGCAGTGGGCTCAGTTTGGTTTTGATGGGTTTTGTTTGGTTTAAATGGGAATTGGTTTATTGGGCTTTTGGTTTGTTGGGCTTTTGGTTTGTTGGGGAAGTACATCCCAGCTGATGTTAAACAGCCCAACAGTGTGGGTTCTATGTGGGCTGAAAGTTCAGAATGCTAAGCCCAGGTTGTGTGTAAGTGCACGGCCCAGATTCAGTTAGCCCAGTGGAACTGGGTTTCGGTTTGTGATCAGCCCAGGTTGGGTTTAGTTAGCCCAGCTGGTGTGGGCTGAAAGCTTTGGTTTTTGCACAAAGGAGTAGAGCCCGGATTATATGCAAGCTCGGTGCTCGGTGGGCTTCAATTTGTACGACCAGTTGTGGTTTACACATCACGCTTTAGGATGGTTTATACTCGGTTGCAGGTTATGAGAGGTTGTGTGCATAGGTCAAGTTTTGTGCAGGGTTTAAAACACAAATTGAGTTGCCTGAGCAAGGACAAGACAAGAAAACTGAGAAGCCTTATGCACTGATTTGTGCACGACATTGGTAAACTATGTGCAGCCCCTATTCGTGCCAAGCACAAGAACAATAACAAAGGGGCAAATTGTTGGGAAAGCTTAAGCACAGCCCCCGTAATTCAAAGACAAAGCCAGCAACTCTCTAGTGCGGCTCTAAGTGCAGCCAAAGACAGAATAGCACAAATAATTTCTCAATCTTAAACACAGCACAGCACAGGATAGATTGGTTACCAGTTTTCACAGAGCATGCAAATGGTGCTGGGCTGATGGCTCAACAAGCTCAGTTGAGCCAGGGTTTGATCTAGCATTAGTTCGGGGAGCATACAAGCACGAGACAAAGATGCGGCTCAAGGTCAAGGTGCACTCACGGGGGTCTGTGGAATTGAGCACGGCTCGGAGGTATGCTCGGGGCTGGTTATGTGGGTTCTTGCTCAAGCTCCACCGGCTTCAGGGGCTATGTAAGGTAAGGCACACAAACTGTGTATCACTGAGATACAAGTTCAAATGGCAACAAACTATTCAAAAGCCACGGAATTAATCAAAAATCAGGAGGATGAGCAATACTCATCAAGTACACATTCAACTCTCGAAATTCGTGGATTGAGAAGAATACACACGGAGCTAACAATCTCAGCGGGGGTATCACACGAGGCACAAACAAAGATGCTCAAGGTGTGTAGACTACCTAGCATAGGTTTATCATGCATTCAAGGTAATGCTCATGAGATTTTTAATCAATTCAGGGGTGGTTACCTAGCAAGGTAGTTAATCATGCGGGGTACGGGGCAGCTAGTTTGTCGACAACATGAACATAGATAATTTCTGTGAAACATTCATTCAAATAATAGTAGTTCAAATACCAACCGAAGTTTAGCCCAAATAGCAACTGTGTTTGTCTCTATTGCTTTTCCTTGTTTTGGCAGACAACATGTACTGTTGCTCAATGAAAAGGTTCAGATTCTCAGATTTGCACGGTTTACTAATAGGAATATGCAACGAGAGTTACTTGGGTGAAAGGGATCAAGAGTTACAAGGCAGCACTAAGATACGGGCAGCTTAGTCTCCTTGTAAACTAATGACAAAGCTCCAGTGAGCTACAAATTCTGAGGCTAGAAAATATTGCAGCTAAGTTATAAGGCAAAGTAACTAACTATATGCAAAGTAAACTAACTAGATGATGCATGAGATGGATGAAGATGAGCAAATATGAATATGCGAGATGGAGCGGATATGAGCTAACTACGGCTAAGTTACACTAACAATCAAGTGCAATGATTGATGGGATATACGGTGCAATGCAGGAAAAGACTAAGAAGGGAAAGATGAAAGTTCTGACTAACTCTAAAATGCGATGCGAGATATGCGGGGCTTGACAAAAGATAGATGCAAGAATACAATACAAAAAGCTATAAAAGATGCGAGAAATAGGCAAGTTCTGGCTAAGTTATACTAGTTAAGGGCTAAAACTTCAATGCAACATATATATACAGGGGTGAAAATCAGTAAAGCAAGCAAATGTTCAACAGGGCACACGCCAAGTCCCCGGCAACGGTGCCAAAAACGTGGTAGGCCTTTAAAGGTGTATATTTTTAGCCTACGAGTAATAACCGCAATTTCACGGCGTCTATCGGAGACGCGGCAAGTACGGGTCGAACCACGGGAGACTTGTGGTGCTAATGTTGATCTAAGGCTTACTTCAACTGAATTCTATGAGTGACAAAGCTATTGTTTGATGTGTTGATGCGACGAGTTGTTTTAGTGACTCTAAGCTAAGGCGATGGCAATGTGGAAAGCACTGGGGTGGTGAATCCACCTCTAGTTTCATGCTCGTGCAACTCAACTAGAATTGTATTCTTGTGCCTTCATTTGAAGGTCTAAAGTTGATCTTTGGTTAGATAAATCCCTAACTCTTCCCTAGTATAGGATGTCTTTCTACAAAGACACCCTATCACGTAATTGTTGATTCATTAACTAAGCATTAATCCTAATAATTTAATCATAACAAGAACACATGAAGATTGATATGCTTAACATGGAAACTAGGGGTTTCATCAACACCCCAGTGAATGAAATTAAAACATAATTAAACTAAAAAAATAACAAATTAAACTAAAGTGGTGCTCTGGCTAGCCCAGGCATACTTTTTACACACCCACACACTTCAATTTATACATGCACAATTCAAAACTACCAAACCCTAATTCCTCAAATCGAAATTAAATATAAAATAATTCAAACATACTCTTCACCCATACTCGATTCGCCTCTCCTCTTGTCTAATCACCTCGAGCTCCATGCGTGATTGATTGGTGAAACCCTAACCTATCTCTGTCCATTTCTCTCTTAGCTCCTAGGAAAGAAGCTATGAAAGAGCTAGAGAGTGATTAGGTAAGGTGGTGCGGCTCTGGTAGTGATGGCTCTGTCATGGGAAAGAGATGGTGGCGTTGAGGTGGAGGTAAGGTTGGGGAAGAAGAAGATGGGGTTGCAGAGGGTTTTGCGAGCTCGTGCTGCGTCGGGTAGAGAGGAGAGGAGAAGAAAGAGAAAAAGAAGAGAGGAATGGGTCGATCGAATAGGGTATAGGGTATGGGGGCTTCGGTGTTGAGAGGGTGCATCGAAGATTGATGGAGAAGGCCGAGCGAGCGTAGGATGGAGCTGAGGGATATACGAGCAGCCGAGAGACTTGGGGATCTCGGGTGTTGCACGGGAGCAGCGAACTTCGATGCGAGTGGAGGCAGCGACCATAGGATGTAGGGTAGATCAAATCTAACGGCCTGGATGAGACGGACTCGGATCCGGGTCACGGGTCGGAGATGGATAGCTTGGGCCCATGTCTTGTAGATGAGTTGCTACTTGTTGGGTTGCAATCATTTAACGTCTTGCGAGCTTTGGCTTTCTGCTCCATAGATCTTCGACTCAATTCTTCGCTCTTTGGCTCCTCGGTTTCTCGAGCTTTATTTATTGCCTAAAAACACAAAATTAATTAATACAAATATTTATTCTTAAAAACAAAGAAAACACGTAGAATGCGGGATAATATACGATTTCTAAGCGCAAAAGATGAGTAAAATGCCAATAAAAAGGTGTATAAATATGCACTATTTGGCACTCATCACCTCGCCAGATGGATATACTAGCACTACGCCCGCTCCTCCGGTGTCGTTGCTAGGGGTGGCGGATCCATCAAAATATATAAGCCATGTTTCTTCCTTGATAACTAAGATATATGGAAACTCACCGGGTACATCTTCATGTAATATTGTTGCATCTTCCCCTGGAAAAGCAGCGAACAAGTCTGCAACTTCTTGACCTTTGATTGCTTTAGGCGGTGTACAAGCTATGTCATTCGACATCCGAAGTAGCCACTTTGTGGGTCTCCCTATCAGGTGGCTTCGATAGTAGAAACTTTATGTGGTCTCGCTTTGGAAACAGAGCACGACACTTGTTGGATAGTAAATAATGCCCGACTTCCGAATTGCATGCACTAATGCTAGACATGCTCTTTCAGCCTTTGGGTATCGAGTTGAGTGTCTCTCATTGTATGGTGAAGTAGTAGATAGATCGTTCGATGCCTTCGTCGTCTTCTTGAGCAAGGAGTGCTCCGATAGCGACATCACCGGAAGTCATTTGTGCAAAGTATCGTGGTCGTCCTTGCAACGGAGATTTCATGACATCGAGGTGATAATAAGATTCCCGTATTTTCTGAATGCTTCTTGTTGAAACGGCGGCTGTCCATGTAAAACTTGCTCCTTTCTTCGGTAGAGGGTAAATGAAGCGATGAGTTGAGCTAATCCGGGGAATAAAGCGTCGAATATAATTTACCTTTCCCATAAAACTCCGTAGTTCCTTCACAGTGCGTGGAGGAGGCATGGTAGTAATAGCTTTCGTCTTGTCTGTATCGACTTTGATTCCTTCTATCGTGACCAGGAATCCTAGAAACTTTCCGGAGGAAACACCAAAAGCACACTTCAGAGGATTCATCTTTAATTTGTATTCTCTGCATCTTTCAAAAATTTGTCTTAGAACTTCAATGTGGGATGCTCGAGTCTTCGATTTCACCACCACATCATCAACGTAGTCTTCCACTTGCTTGTGCATCATGTCGTGGAATATGGCAGTCATAGCTCGTTGATGAATGGCACCTACATTCTTTAATCCAAAGGGCATCACAATATAGTGGAAATTCTCAATAGGAGTACGGAATGCAGTCTTGTTGGAATCATGCTCGTATATCTTGATCTGGTTGTATCCACTGTAACCATCCATGAAAGAGAACATACCGTGACCACTGGTTGCATCGACGAGCATATCAATGTTGGGTAAGGGAAAAATCATCCTTCGGACACTTATTCAGATTCCTGAAATCGACGCAGCATCTGATTTGACCGTTCTTCTTCTTGACAGAAACAATATTTGCTAGCCACGTTGTATGTTGAATAGTTTTGATGAATCCTGCTGCTAGTAGTTTCTGGATCTTGACTTTGATTTGCTCCTCGACTTCGTGTCTGAATTTTCTAGGTGGTTGTTTGACATCTTTGGAGCCAGGAGTGATGTGCATATGATGAGTAACCAATTTATCGTCTAGACCAGGCATTTCTTCGTACGTCCAGGCGAATACATCTTGATACTCTTCCAACAGGTTTATCAGTTACGTCCGTTCTTCTAGTGACAACGTTGACCTAATTAGGATTGGCCTTGGATCATCTTCTGTCCCAATGTTGATTGTTTCGATATCATCAATAGTAGAGTCGGTGTCGTGTTGCAATTGTCGTGGAGCATCTTGAACCTCTTCTTCGAGTGACGGTTCGCTCTGACATGATTCTTAGGGGCGGGGAGACTTTTAATCGTTCTCCTTTTGTTAATTGCTAATCTTTGTGTCTACAGTAAATGATTCTCCCTCCGCATCATGAATGGTTATGAAATTAGATCCCGGAGTTGAGACCTGATCCTTGCGGCGCTTAATTGGTGTAGCAGATGACTTAATCGACTTAACGCCTGAGGATGATGGTTTGTCCGCGACTTCTTTAATGGACTTCCAGCTTGGGAGTGGAGTGCTGTAAATCTTGTTTGGAGGTTCAGGATGTCCTTTTGAGACTCAAGGAATTCTGGGTCATAGACCGGGGGCATAAGGAGATGATGAAGCCGCAATACATACGATTTTGTTATTGAGCGAGCCTTCATGCATTGATGATATGTTCAAGGAACCACTTTATTGTCATGGAGCCATGGTCGCCTCGAGTATCATGTGATAGTCGCTCTTGTTCTATCACGTGAAACTTGGCCTTTGATTGAATAGGCCCCACCTTCAAGTCTATGTATGCATATCCATATGTATGGATCCTGGCTTCCTTCAAAACCCGTCATCAAGATGGGATGGCGGACAATCTTACTCGTGGGAACTTGGCCTCTTTGAGAGTCTTCATAGTGATAATATTTGTAAGAGGCACCGTATCAACGAGAGCTCTCTTGAATTCGAGTCTTTGATAAAACCGAGTTACGTATAGGCTCCTGTTATGTCCTTCATCTGCCATGCGGTCCTCTTCTCTGAATGTGATGTTGTCGATCGAGTGTTCGGAAACCATGGATACTTTAACGACTGGAGATGGTGGAATTAGTTGCACGTCGGATGATATTTGGTTAAGTGCAACAAATGTGTACGTACGTTGATCTTTGGAATGGCTGGAGCTGCAGTTCAAGGAGGCAGAGCCGTAATTGGTGATGGCTGGAGATAATGATGCAGTGAGTAAAGCAGATTGTAGGTGGTGGAATTGGTGTTGCTACTGGCAGTCTATGGCAAATAAAGTGCAGCTGAAATTGTGTCAGATGAATTGGTTTTGAGATGAGAATTGAGTGGCAGGTGGTTGAAGTTGGCATTGATGTGTATTGCAGCTGTATGTTGGAAGGGATGAGGAACAATAGCTGTATGGCAATGCAAGGATGAATGCTTAGCAAATTGCGGGTGGTGTTGGTTCATGACCTTGAGATGAAGGGTCCGAGATGGTCTTAATCTTCGGGATTGAATCAATTGCAGATTGGTTTGAGTTGTGGCTAAAAGTGAAGAAGCCGATGTTGAATTAGAGTGAATAGAAGAGCCAAGATGGTCACAAAGTTATGTACAGACCAAGATGGTGGTTAAGGACTTATTAAGCACAATCACAGTGCGGACGGATCAGGCATGTGCAATGGTTGAGAGCCAAGACTGACGCTCGGCTTCCGATGACTGACTCACACTCGACTCGGTCTTGATTGCAGGTTGACTCGACTTAACTACATAACTCGATTACTTGACCTTGACTCGGTTGACACGACTTAGTCGGCTCGTTGACCGGTGACCGGGTGGACTTTGCCGGTCCTTGAGATACTTTTCGGTGCCGGATTCCGTTAATTCCGGCCACAATACCGATTTTCCGGCAAGCCGTTTTTGGGCAGAGTTTTTACATGGGTTTTTCTCACATGGGCTTGGTGGACTTCTATCTTTTGGACCTTTGAAGATTAGACCTAATTTTGGAAACAAGAGATCTATTTAAAGGAAAGACTTCTACAACTTTGAAAAAA
>JAJJWW010013770.1:0-84326 GCA_023531295.1 Papaver armeniacum
GGTCATTACATCACCTCTCTTGAAAGCAACCTCATGCTATGGTCCCGTGACCAGGGTTTCAGAAGTGATGTTTCTACTACTGACAGAAGATGGCGCTGCAAGCACCACCATGCTCATGTATCAATCAAGGGTTCCTGACCTCAAATGAATCAATGACATCGAAATCCTTCACCAACCGTTCAAGACACAAGCAAATGGTCCAAAGACACAACAAGAGTGTTTTACAACACGCTCGTCTGAAACGAATTTTTACTGTCATGCACAAAAAGGCGAGCTGGGAGCAATTGGTGAAGAATATAGGGATGGGTAATTTACGATTCTCTTCGGATGTATGTCTTCTACAATATATCCAAAACTCACAAAGAATTGGAGAAACGAGCGAAGAGTTGTAGCCAAAAACATTGGACCACATGCCACTGAAAATTTTCTAAAGGTCTCCTAGAAGTTTCTTGTTTCATCGATTTAGACCCCTAAACGTTCTCAAAACTTAAAAGTCTTTTTCACTAAAGCTTGGAAATTTCCTGGGCATAAGGATACATGGGCAGATCACGAAAATACGACTTTGACGAAGATTCTACAGCGTTTCTATTAAAGGATGAAGTCTGAAATTTTCTGGCGACGTATTTCGACGAAATTACTCGTATACATACATGGATTCTCATTCATTCATTCAAAAATCATCAATTTAATACTTTTATGAAGATATTACAGGATATATACTTACTAAGGAGTCTCTAAATCATTTGAAGGCTCGACAATGCCGGGATCTCCATTGATAACGCCGCTTAACTCCATTTGTTCTGGGATTTCGGAATTCTCCATATTCCCGTGCCCCAAAGAAGAGTGCGCTTCATAAACATGATGCTTATCTACAATGATTTCTTCCTGGACTCATCAACAATAATTATTATTATTTCATTCAAGGAGATGCCACGATCGCCTGCACGAAAGAGATGCTTACATCGACTTCTTCATCAATGTTGGATTGTTTTCCCGGGAAAAAGTTGAAGGCCGTCAATCGATGGAGAAAAGGACTAAAAGAAGTAATAATCCTTGGTATCGTGATCCTAATTGCACGGGCAAGGAAAAGTCATGACACAAGGAGAGCTAACAACTCACCAAAGAAACGGCTGGGGACTGCGCGTCATTTGCTAACATCCTGTATTCATTGGGTTCTCCGCTCCCGTAGACTTTCTTCCATTTCTGTGGGATCTACATTTATCCGGGATTTCACTATACGATCATCCTGTGGTAAAGCTAATGAAATAAGCAGAAGTATAACTCAGTATGAAGGATCTCTCACCATCACTCAGATGTCCTAGGAATACCATTTCTTAAAGTTTCATCCGTAGAGATGTCATCTCTCGGAAACACCATCTTTGGAAGTATCATCCTTGGAGTCGTCATTCTTGCAAAGTGGCTATTTTCAGCACATCGTTCATACAAGCGCAGGATTCGACAAAACAATGAATCATGGAATTAGGATGCTCACATCAGCTTCTACAAAAATGGTAACTCTCAACTCTTAATTATTTACAATTTCACTAGTTGTAGTGATTATAACTTCAGAATTTCGAAAACTTGCTCGTTCCTTCAAACCTGCAAAGACGAGCAAAACTCATTATTCAAAATCATAACTTGATTTTCATAAAACCGTGAACAACCCACGTGAATTTTAACATCCACTGGTTTTTCAAAAAATTGGACAGACGTCCATTCTACAATTGTGAAAACTCACATACAGACATTATTTCACCATGTATAATTGTCTACTTTCAACAGTTGTTCAAAATCAAAACATTGATTTTACAAAAATATGTTTTAACGTGAAACTCACGTCTATATATATTTTTGCTCCCTCGAGAGTATATTTTCAAAAATTTGTGAAAGCTTACATATCTAAAATAAAAAATTTCATGAAAGCTCATAAACAAATTTTTTAACAGACGCACGTCTATTTAAAAAAAAAACTTTTTCTCTCATACAAGCATCCACCTTTGAAACGAGAGTTTATTAAAATCTCACATATTTATTAAAAAAAAAAAAAATCTCTCATACATTAAGGATTATTGCTAGTTTCTTAAACTAACGATCAAACGAACGTTCGTTCCTAAAACAAAGGTTTTTACAAAACTCACGTCTATACATGCATATGTATATATAATTTTAACATGAAGAAGTTATCAACTTCTGAAAATGAAAGCGGTGCTGCACCAATTAACGCTCGTCAGACGATGCTCTATCATTCCACTGGGATCTTCGTTCAAGTCGTGGTTTGCTCGCGCAATCAAAAATCCGGTAATGTCTTAACTTACGACTAAGTTCAATTACTTGCACTGTTCATAACCGGAAAATCACCATTCAATGCTGACTGAGGAACACGGCTTTCCTCACTAAGCAGGGGACTTAATGTAGATGGTGGATTTTCGACAAAGGCTAAAATCGTAAACCCATAATTATACGAACTTCTGATCCAGCAATCAGACGTGAGTATTGAGACACGGGTCTCTCATCAAATCTCTGACTGAGAATACTGTCTCTCAGAGTACATGCAGATATGTAGTCTCTCGGCTGGACAACGACATATCTCATGAATACTGGACACTTCAATAATTATTTCTATATAGAATCACGAGATTGACGGCTCCTGGACAGCTTGCTCTGCTAGTATAGAGCGATAACGTCTTCAGGATACAAACAACAGTTTTCCCTGACTATATAAAGGATATGAAACTCCAGCAAGCTCATGTCAGAATAGTTAATGCTACTAGACAGCTTTCTCTGCTAGCATAGAGCCATCAGTTAATTATTCTTAAATTCTTGGATTCATCCACTGAATTTCTAAAAATATTCAAATATTTTCACAATATTTCGTTACTTCAATCTATGGTTCTTCCCAAAGAGAATTCCATGGGTTAGTAATAAATATTCAACACATGGGCGTCTGACCTACCTCCGCGTAAGCCCCGATTTAAATGGTGCAAGTGTACTCAACGACGATGTACTAACAATCACCGCACGAATGAGTATTTCAAAATACGACGAAACGATGAACCTATGCAAATAGGAAGGAAAATAATAAATAGTTAAATATTGACCAAGGCGTTGGGGATTGGGCTCACTGACCGGCCGGCCGTGCCATGGCCAATCCCACGCCGCTTTATATTTTATCATTATTTTCCTTGAGTTCATGAAAATCCTTTCATTTGAACAAATATCCTTCGTTTTGAGGAAACTCCTCAGTTTCATGGTGTTTCCTTCACACTAAGGAAATAATATAAAATTAGGGAAAATATAATGGGGACTTGATTATTAGCCAACCGGCTATGTCTTGATCCCGGCGGGCCCCACACCCCATGGTTCCTCATTATTTTATTATTATTTCCCTAATATCATGAAAACTCCTTAATCTCATGGTATTTTCATAAACCCATGAAAACTATAATATAAAATTAGGGAAACCCGTGGGACCAGGCCCAAGCCGGCCGACCATGCCCTAGCCGGTCCCACACGTCCTTTTATTTTATTATTATTATTTTAAGGTTTCCTTGATCTCATGAAATTCCTTGATTTCATGATATTTCCTTCAAATTATGAAAATTCCTTCAAATCATGGAAAAATATATCAAAAATACATAAAATTAAGGAAAACTCGTGGGACCGGGCCCAAGCCGGCCGGCCATGTCCTAGCCGGTCCCACACACCCTTATTTTTATTATTTTAATATTATTTGCTTCCTTGATCCCATGGAAACTCCTTCCCTTCAAGGAAACTCCTTGATTTCAACAAATTCCCTAAATTCATGAAAAATAATATAAAATTAGGAAAGGCACCACGGGACCATGGTCACTGGCCGGCCGACCATGCCTTGGCCTAAGCGGTCCCACGTCTCATCATTCCTTTATTTTATAATTATTTTCCTTCATCTCATGAAGTTTTCACGGTTTCAGCAAAAATCCCTGATTTCTTCATATTTTCTCAAATGATTGCTCAAACCACATCAGAAAATATCGAAATTCTCAGGACTAAGACACGAACACTTTGGTGATATGAGCATGTTACCTTGACCGACCAAGGTTGGATCT
Organism: Papaver armeniacum; assembly: GCA_023531295.1. NCBI lineage: Eukaryota > Viridiplantae > Streptophyta > Magnoliopsida > Ranunculales > Papaveraceae > Papaver > Papaver armeniacum. Next base: position 4,086 of record JAJJWW010013770.1, read on the forward strand.
TTGGCTTGCAAGGAGCCGGTCCCTCGTATTTTCACAATTTGACCTAATTTGCGCAATCGCTCATATTGGGCCCAAACTCTCTCCTACCGTCCCTCTTGAATTCTTCCTGAGTTTTACTCTCGGGCTGTTTTCACCTCCCGAACGAGCTTAAAACCTAAATATTCCCACGTAGGGAGATAGGAAATTCTTTTCCGTACATAATGGAGGGCGGACCATCAAAATCCGAGTCCGTATGAGAATTCTAAATCGATTCTAGTAAAGGGCGCTAATTAGGGTTTCAACCAATCTGGGGATTGCTCAAACGATCAATATTTGATCCCATGACCACCCAAGGACGGTTTCATGACCCCTTGGTCGGTCCCTCATCTCTTCATAATTAATTAGGTTTTATCACCTAAGGTTCAGACGAGCATTATCTTAATAAATGATTAAACCAACATTTAATCATCCTTTCATCAAATCAACTTTTCTTCATGAGACCTTGATATTTGCTCACGTGAGCATATAGGCGCTACATGGTCAACCCATAATCTCATGTAGCCGGTCCTCTTCACTCCATGGTTAATTTTCAATAAACCGTCAGTAAATCATTAATTGATTAAATTAGGGTTTTGAGTCCAGGTTAATGATTCCAGATTCAAACGCTAATAATTTTACGTTGATCCCGTGATCAACATTTTATTTATCATACTTGGTTCAATTTCCGTATTCGATTTAATATTTTATTTGGTCATGCTACCATAATTCATCAAACGAGCAATATTTGCTCGATGAGCAATACTTGCTCAAACCAAAGAATATTGGTTCAACTATCAATATTCAACAATTCATCGAATGATACAGTATTTTCTCACGTTAACTTATTCACACATCATATCTCTGTCTCAACAGACATGTTCAATTCATGAGTCTCAGAACATTTTCAAACCACGTTCGACTCAACAATACAAGGACTCATCGTCCCATGAAGTGTCAACAACTGACTAACTAAATACACGTCTGCCTTGCAGACTCCACAATCACACGAGACATCAATCGTGTTACATGGGGGGATATTAACTAGGGTTTTGGTCTGGCGGTCTACGACACGTGTGTTCATACACACGATAGAATGTGAGCAAGTCATGCAATCAGTTGAAGGATTTAACAAAGTAGTGGATGGAAAATCAACCAAGTCTCTGCACGATGAGCAACTGGTTTCAAACACGATTTCCATTTCCCCACTCTTTGATTCCATCAACTGTCACACTTCATGGATCATGGTGTCTATAATTCCAGCAATATAAATAAGTATCTGAGTCATGATTGCATATACAACGATTTCACGTCTCACAGACAACACGAGATCAACAACTCATCAATTGAGCAATTACTCTCAACTAAACAATTTCAATCATTCAGAACTTATCATATTCAGAATTCTCAACACACCTACAATCTTTGATTACTATTGATTCCACACATTTCTAAGCTTCCTCCTACAGATCGACCCATCCTCTCTTGTGACCGAATTTACTCGGAACGGCCATTGTCTTGGTTTAGGCTGGAGTACTGCTGATTGATCTCTCGAATTCAAAGCACTCCCTTCTTGCAAAGTGCATCCGTGTGAGGTTGAACATTTCGCTCGGTTCAAGGAGTCTCCTCCGTACGGTCGTCTCCTCAATTCCGTAAAAACCAGCAAATCGTTTTGCCCCATCTACAGATTGGAGACCACAGTTGGAGATCATTCTCTCGGTTGCAATTCACAATTTCATCAAAGATGGTCGATTATGGGGAGGTCTCAGAAACATCCAATCTCAATTTATTATCTCCTATTGGCGAATTTCTTCCAATTACTACTAAACTTGGCTGGCCTGGTCAAGCTCCCACAGAGGGTATGAACACTCAAAGCTCAACCACCAATGCTGATCTGATGAAAATTCTAAATGATATAGTAACAAATCAAGCGGAAATTGTTAAGATACAGAACGAGGTGTTCGCCCTTTTGAAAGTTATTACAGATCAATTATCAAGGGAACCAACATATGATCGCTCTAAAAAGAATGTTGCTGGTAATCCTTCCTATGTTACCAATGGTGTTGATTTCTCTTCTAAGATCCATACCTCGACCAACGACGACGAAGAAAAAGTCCACACCCATTCTAAGCGCAAAAGGCTCCACCAATCTAGCTTGGACGTTCGTGAAAGCTCGGAACAATTTTCACGGATTCATAAAGAAGACCCGTCCATTTTGGCACGCTTCAATCAAGACTCTTACGATGAAGGGATAATGTCATTTTACAAATCCCTTTTGGAGGATTTACATTCTCGGATCGTAGCCGAAGCAACTGATCGATCGGCTTCTGATCTACTCAGCAAATCCGAGCCATTCCGTAATAAAGAAGTTTGCAAGGGAATAAGGAAAACGGGTATTCTTCCAATCCGAAACTTAACCTCTATCCTTCCATGAACGTTGTTGCCGAAATAAGTAAAAGGAAAACCGATGAACATCAACACAGTGCATGCTTCTCCAAAGATCCCGTGCTCTTCCACAAAGGAAGGATAATCAAACCCGAAATGCACAAATGTCGACTCAGCGTCAGCAAAATGACCAGACAGATCCAGACTTCCCTCTTCCCATTGAAAAAGTGATCGAGTTGCTAGAAGGCTGGATCCAAGATGGTGCAATCAAATTTCTATACGCCAGGAAAAAGCCTACTGAAGAAGAAATGGAGAATCCTCGTTATTGTCGCTTTCATAGGTTAGTCAATCATCCAACAAGCAAATGCAAGGTTTTGAAGCGCATCTTCAAGGAAAAGGTCGAATCAGAGAACTTAACCTGGGACCGAAGGGGTGCACATGGATCCTCTCTCGCCAGGACTTTTCTCTCCGAATAACCTTGTCAAATAAGCGGTTCATGTTCGAACATATATGTGAAATGTTCTATCCGTCGAAGGCACAAAGGAAAGACATGTTCACAACACTGAATCACATCATGCCAGGGAGAAGACTGTCCATTTCCAGAAATACTCCCCGGGCCTTCAGCCACAGACAAGGAGATGCACGACCGTGGACTGCTTACCAAAGTCGATCCCAAAGGAAACAAATTTGGAAGAACGTTGATCCGCCATCAACATAATTCCACTGAAGACTTTTATATCCACAGGAATCACTCGAAAAGAAGCTACTCATGTTCCATCTCAATAAAGAATCATGAAGGAACGCTCTGAGATTCCTATGGCTACATTTCTATCAAGATGAAAATAAACAACAACCAAGTTTTCATAGTCAAGGAAGATCCGGGATATGACACGATCCTCGGACGAACATGGATCCATGCTGAAAAGATAGCTACTGACAAAACGCCTTTGTTTTCACATCTCTCCAATGAAGAAGGTTCGATCCAGGGGATTTGGTGAGCGCTTCGTCGTCATGGCACTGGGAGGAATTTATAATGACTTTGAAACAAGAACCTGAAGAAGATGCATTGACATTTCTCAAAACATTCTGCACTCAGGCAAGTCTTATTCCTCCTATGTCCATATCATATATTCTCCTACATGCTCTCCTAGCATGGGGACTCAATTACGTTAACAACTTAGCCGCTGCAAGATGTCATGAATGGATATCTTCACCACACCAATATTTTACCAAGTGGTCGCACCTCTTCGAATCGAGCATCTCACTGGAATGTTCATTTTAGAGACGATATGCAATCATGACAAGGAATGTCTTGGATGTACTCCTGTTCCTCATTCAGGAATGTCCACCGCCGAATTATGGAAAAGTGACGATGCATGTACGAGCATGAATACTCACACGTTAGAGGACTGATGAAGGAAAAGTCGAACAGAAGATATTCAGGGCCAAGACGATCATGCCTAAGAAGTTCTCTCAAGGGGTCTCGATGCTTTGACCTCAAGCATCTCAAGGTTGAAGCAGGATTTTCTTAATTTATTCGTGTTTTGATCAATCCCTCCAAAGCATATGCAATACTTGCATTCAGTAGTTGAATCTCTTTCAGCAATCAACATCAGTTTATTTAAATGAAAATCTTTATCAAACCAAAAGAAAATCCCTACAACTATCAATCGCCTACTTTTCCAAGGCCAATCGAAAATCAAAACCTCTCATCTCTCGAGTGTTATATTCTTCGAAGCCTTTGATTGTACTCCCAATCAAAGAGTACACCTTCTATAATGACGCCTCTAGCTTCAGCACAAATATCTCGACGATGACATACTGATTCACCATCGACACGATCAAAGTGAAACTGAACTACAATCGCTGAGTCCTCCAAGGCAAGACTTCTGAAGCAGATGCAACATCATTCATCCATCGATGGCACGAATTCCTTCAACATGCACTGTGGACTTGATCTTATTGGACAAGATTCAAGACATAGCAAGTCATTGCAACCTGATGCGATTCCATGAAAACTTTATCAACGGAATCTCTCTACATTACAAGCCCCTGCACGACTGAGGAACTTCCCATCTTCACCGATCACACCCAGAATGGAGACCGCTCGCGCTATCCGCCACAACAACGTCGACTCACCGACGGCCAGTTCACAGTAAAGTCATATTGATCAAGAAAATTCGGGTTGTACTCCCAAAGACACCTACATCTTAGGGATGCACAAACCTCCAACTAGTTCGTGAATGTAAAGGCTTACTGGATGGAGGAGTAAAGGCTATATCGATAAATCATGATTCTAACCTTTTGAATCTCTGAAGTAACTTCGACCATAGTATCGGCATCAACAAGGATATGTGGAGGAACTCCGTTCATGGTCTCAGCATCAACAAGAATTTCTGGAGAGAATTCAATCGTGAACCCAACATCAACAACAGTCTCAGGTGCAACATCCGGCTTCATCAACTAACCATTCTCTGAAGTGTTAACACATGAAGCAGACTTCTTCAATAACTAATGATTCATATAAAGATGTGTAAACCTGATAAAATTCTCACATGAAAGTCTTCCCAAAGCTTGCATGACTGGTGGGCATAATCCAAAGTCTTCAACAAGATGTTCTCATCACCTCCACAAATGAGATAACACACTTCAGTCCATGGGTTTACAAAAACGTACCAATGGGTGAGGAATGGGACAATGCTTCCTCAACAAAATATGTTCATATACGTATTTTATACAACATACCAAAAGGGCGCATCAATCAGACATACGATCTGAAAGATACGGCCTTTACCGCCAGGTCTACGAAATCTGAAAAATTTATACGGGATTACAAATTACAAATGTGCACGCTTCGTTGGCTGACCTATACAACTCCAAATTGAGTGATTATTTTCTCATGTGATAACTCAGTCTCTTATCTTCAAAAGTTGGGGTCAAGCATTGAATTCGACGTCGTATGAGGTTCCTGACTTCCTTAGACGTACAACATGCAAGCAGCAATTCTTAGACGGGATTCATAACTTCCACAGTCGATCGGTGTCCACCAGGTCTTTCCACTAAGTACTTCATCAAGGTACCTCCAACTTCGACCACCTAGGTCTTTACATCAATTTTCTACCTGGGTCCTCTATCCAAGTCCCGCTGTGCTAATCAAGAAGAGAAAACGAAAAGGAGAGATTTAACAAAATACTGTGGACTGACGGTCCACTGATCATGACATCGAAATCCTTCACCAACCGTTCAAGACACAAGCGAATGGTCCAAACACACAACAAGAGTGTTTTACAACACGCTCGTCTGAAATGATTTTTTTACTGTCATGCACAAAGAGGAGAGCTGGGAGCAATTGGTGAAGAATCTAGGGATGGGTAATATACCATTCTCTTCGGATGGATGTCTTCTACAATATATCTAAAACTCACAGCAATTGGAGAATGAGCGAAGAGTTGTAGCCAAAATATTGGACCACATGCCAGCTGAAAATTTTCTAAAGGTCTCCTGGAAGTTTACTGTTTCATCGATTTAGACCCCTAAACGTTCTCAAAACTTAAAAGTCTTCTTCACTAAAGATTGGAAATTTCCTGGGCATAAGGATACATGGCAGACCGCGAAAATATGACTTCAGACGAAGATTCTACAGCGTTTCTATTAAAGGATGAAGTCTGAAATTTTCTGGCGACGTATTTCGACGAAATTACTCGTATACTCACATGGATTCTCATTCATTCATTCAAAAATCATCAATTTCATACTTTTATGAAGAGATTATAGGATATATACTTACTAAGGGAGTCTCTAAATCATTTGAAGGCTCGACAATGCCGGGATCTCCATTGATAACGCCGCTAACTCCATTTGGTTCGGGATTTCGGGAATTCTCCATATTCCCATGCCCCAAAGAAGAGTGCGCTTCATCAACATGATGCTTATCTACAATGATTTCTTCCTGGACTCATCAACAATAATTATTATTATTTCATTCAAGGAGATGCCACGATCGCCTGCACGAAAAAGATGCTTACATCGACTTCTTCATCAATGTTGGATTGTTTTCCCGGGGAAAAGTTGAAGGCCGTAAATCGATGGAGAAAAAGACTAAAAGAAGTAATAATCCTTGGTATCGTGATCCTAATTGCACGGGCAGGGAAAAGTCATGAAACAAGGAGAGCTAACAACTCACCAAAGAAACGGCTGGGGACTGCGCGTCATTTGCTAACATCCTGTATTCATTGGGTTCTCCGCTCCCGTAGACTTTCTTCCATTTCGTGGGATCTACATTTATCCGGATTTCACTATACGATCATCCCGTGGTAAAGCTAATGAAATAAGCGTAAGTATAACTCAAGATGAAGGATCTCTCACCATCACTCAGATGGCCTAGGAATACCATTTCTTAAAGTTTCATCCGTAGAGATGTCATCTCTGGAAACACCATCTTTGGAAGTATCATCCTTGGAGTCAGTCATTTTGCAAAGTGGCTATGTCAGCACATCGTTCATACAAGCGCAGGATTCGACAAAACAATGAATCATGGAATTAGGATGCTCACATCAGCTTCTACAAAAATGGTAACTCTCAACTCTTACTTATTTACAATTTCACTAGTTGTAGTGATTATAACGTCAGAATTTCGAAAACTTGCTCGTTCCTTCAAACCTGCAAAGACGAACAAAACTCATTATTCAAAATCATAACTTGATTTTCATAAAACCGTGAACAACCCACGTGAATTTTAAAATCCACTGGTGTTTCAAAAAATTGGACAGACGTCCATTCTACAATTGTGAAAACTCACATACAGACATTATTTCACCATGTATAATTGTCTACTTTCAACAGTTGTAAAAAATCAAAACATTGATTTTACAAAAATATGTTTTAACGTGAAACTCACGTCTATATATATTTTTGCTCCCTCGAGAGTATATTTTCAAAAATTTGTGAAAGCTTACATATCTAAAATAAAAAATTTCATGAAAGCTCATAAACAAATTTTTTAACAGACGCACGTCTATTTAAAAAAAAAACTTTTTCTCTCATACAAGCATCCACCTTTGAAATGAGAGTTTATTAAAATCTCACATATTTATAAAAAAAAAAAAAATCTCTCCTACATTAAGGATTATTGCTAGTTTCTTAAACTAACGATCAAACGAACGTTCGTTCCTAAAACAAAGGTTTTTACAAAACTCACGTCTATACATGCATATGTATATATAATTTTAACACGAACAAGTTATCAACTTCTGAAAAAGAAAGCGGTGCTGCACCAATTTACGCTCGTCAAACGATGCTCTATCATTCCACTGGGATCTTCGTTCAAGTCGTGGTTTGCTCGCGCAATCGAAAATCCAATAATGTCTTAACTTACTACTAAGTTCAATTACTTGCACTGTTCATAACCGGAAAATCACCATTCAATGCTGACTGAGGAACACGGCTTTCCTCACTAAGTAGGGGACTTAATGTAGATGGTGGATTTTCGACAAAGGCTAAAATCGTAAACCCATAATTATACGAACTTCTGATCCAGCAATCAGACGTGAGTATTGAGACACGGTCTCTCATCAAATCTCTCGATCGAGAATACTGTCTCTCCCAGTACATGCAGATATGTAGTCTCTCGGCTGGACAACGGCATATCTCATGAATACCTGGACACTTGAGAATTATTTCTATATAGAATCACGAGATGGACGGCTCTAGACGACTTGCTCGCTAGTATAGAGCGATAACGTCTTGAGGATACAAACAACAGTTTTCCCCGACTATATAAAGGATATGAAACTCAAAAGCATGCTCATGTCGAATAATTAATGCTCCTAGACAGCTTGCTCTGCTAGTATAGAGCCATCAGTTAATTATTCTTAAATTCTTGGATTCATCCACTGAATTTCTAAAAATATTCAAATATTTTCACAATATTTCGTTACTTCAATCTATGGTTCTTCCCAGCAGAATTCCATGGGTTAGTAATAAATATTCAACACACGGGCGTCTGACCTACCTCCGAGTAAGCCCCGATTTAAATGGTGCAAGTGTACTCAACGACGATGTACTAACAATCACCGCACGAATGAGTATTTCAAAATACGACGAAACGATGAACCTATGCAAATATGAAGGAAAATAATAAATAATTAAATATTGACCAAGGCGCTGGGGATTGGGCTCACCGACCGGCCGGCCATGCCGTGGCCAATCCCACGCCAGTTTTATATTTTATCATATTTTTTCATTATTTTCCTTGAGTTCATGAAAATCCTTTCACTTGAACAAATATCCTTCGTTTTGAGGAAACTCCTCAGATTCATGGTGTTTCCTTCACACTAAGGAAATAATATAAAATTAGGAAAAATATTATGGGGCCGTGATTATTAGCCAACCGGCTATGTCTTGATCCCGGCGGGCCCCACCCCATGGTTCCTCATTATTTTATTATTATTTCCCTAATCTCATGAAAACTCCTTAATCTCATGGTATTTTCATAAACCCATGAAAACTATAATATAAAATTAGGGAAACCCGTGGGACAGGGCCCAAGCCGGCCGGCCATGCCCTAGCCGGTCCCACACGTCCCTTTATTTTTTTATTATTATTTTAAGGTTTCCTTGATCTCATGAAATTCCTTGATTTCATGATATTTCCTTCAAATTCTGAAAATTCCTTCAAATCATGGAAAAGTGTATCAAAAATACATAAAATTAAGGAAAACTCGTGGGACCGGGCCCAAGCCGGCCGGCCATGCCCTAGCCGGTCCCACACACCCTTATTTTTATTATTTTAATATTATTTGCTTCCTTGATCCCATGGAAACTCCTTCCCTTCAAGGAAACTCCTTGATTTCAACAAATTCCCTAAATTCATGATATTTTCATAAATTCATGAAAAATAATATAAAATTAGGAAAGGCAGCACGGACCATGGTCACTGGCCGGCCGGCCATGCCTTGGCCTAAGCTATCCCACTCCTCATCATTCCTTTATTTTATAATTATTTTCCTTCATCTCATGAAGTTTTCACGGTTTCAGCAAAAATCCATGATTTCTTCATATTTTCTCAAATGATTGCTCAAACCACATCAGAAAATATCGAAATTCTCAGGACTAAGACACGAACACTTTGGTGACGTGAGCATGTTACCTTGACCGACCAAGGTTGGCTCTTTGGCTTGCAAGAAGCCGGTCCCTCGTATTTTCACACTTTGACCTAATTTGCGCAATCACTCATATTGGGCCCAAACTCTCTCCTACCGTCCCTCTTGAATTCTTCCTGAGTTTTACTCTCGGGATGTTTTCACCTCCCTAATGAGCTTAAAACCTAAATATTCCCGCGTTGGCAGATAGGAAATTATTTTCTGTACAGAATGGAGGGGCGGACCATCAAAATCCGAGTCCGTATGAGAATTCTACACGAGAAAATTCCTGTTTAGTCCAAAAACCCGACCCGGGTTTAGTGTGTAGTCCAGCGGGATAGAACAATTATCCTTTAGTCCAAAAAAGTTTAAAAGCAACCGAAATTACCTCTATACCCCATACACACGTTTATGTCAGTTTCATCTTCTTTTCAGTTTTCGATTTCTTCTTCTCACTTCTCTCTCTTCTTCCACAGTTGCAGAAAACTGAAAAAACTAAAACCTAATTTTCGAATTCGATATCGAAAAAACTAACATCAACAGTTACAGAAAACCTAATTTTCAGAAAACCTAATTTTCATAAGTTTCAGACCTAATTTCATCACATTCAATTGAAGAGAGAAAATGGGATTGAATAGAATAATTAAGAGGACAATTACAGAAGAAATCGTAGAAAAAAACCCTTCTCCAGCAAAGAGAAGAAAAAAAAACGATGATGATTCACCAACAAACCCCAAAAAAAAAAACCCCATGATGCTACTCCTTCACCAATAACAAGAAGTACGAGTAAAGTTGTTACTCCTTCACCAACAAAGAGGAAGGAACATGTCGATCAGAAAATAGGTAAGTTGTTGTCGATTTTCTTTTTGATTTCTATGCTCAATAGAATCAATACATATTGATAAGTATGTTTTCATCTGTTGTGTAAGCAATTTGACACTACATATTGACATGCAGTGTGTGATTCATATGTTGTATGCTCAATAGCATCACTACATCTCTGTATGTAGTGTCTGGTTTACATGTTTTTCACCTGTTGTGTATCCAATTTTACACTACATATTCACATGCAGTGTGTGATTCATATGTTGTATGCTCAATAGAGTCACTACATCTCTGTATGTAGTGTGTTGTTTACATGTTTTCATCTGTTATGTATGTAATTTAACACAACATATCAATATGTAGGACAACTGCATATCAATATGTAGGACAACTGCATGTTTTCATCTGATGTTGTTTTTGGTTTACTACAGCAAAAACCAAAAGAAAGAAAGCAGCAGCTACTCCTAAAGCAGCAGCTACTCCTAAAGCAAAAAGCAAAAGAAAAGCAGCAGCGACAACTACTAAAGCAAAAGGAAAAAAGGAGACAAATGCTGCTACTCCTTCACCGCAAGCAAAGGGGAACAAAGCGCTTGTCCTGAGAGCTGCTACTCCTTCACCAAAAGCAAAGGAGAAAGCAAAAGGGGGGGGGGGGGAGCAAATGTACCCCTGAAAGAAGGTATGTGGTGTTTTGATATGTACTGCTAATAATATGTAGTACATTATTGATATGTGATTTTATACCATTACATATTACATATTGATATGTACTGCTAATAATATGTACTGTTAATAATATGTAGTTTCAAGTACTTGGTAGATATTACAACTACATATTGATGATATAACTACATGTTAATATGGTATATTGATATGTTGTGTAACGGTTTTAGATTCTTGATATTGTGTAGGTGGTAATAAGCGTAAGAAAGGAGCTGGAAAACCACGAAGTTTATACCGTGGCGGTTTCAGGGGCTTGTGGGGGCTTGTGAAGACTATTAAGACCAAAGAAAAACTTAGGTTGAGTGAGTTGCAGCTGAAGCTGATTTCTGAAGCATCATACGGGAACCTGTTCCTAATGTTCTGGTACACTAAATTGGAGTTGGAACATTGGTTGAAGATTGAAGATGCAATGACCAAAATGTTACGCTGTTACGTGAGAGGTCAAGATCCAAACAAGCTTACATTTTGCTTTGAAAGGCATGGCTCACCGAATGAGCTGGTATCCACACCAGAAGAAATGGCACTTGTTTATGGGATGCCAATAATTCCAAATAGGGAATATTATGATTAGAGGCTTACACAAGTCAATAAAAAAAGTGGATTGCGTGAAACGGAATTCTTCAAAAGGACTTTTCCTGCTGATATGAAAGCTGGTGATAAAGTGACTAGGCCAATGATTGTGAAGGAAATCTTGAAAATCCTTAAATGAACACCAATTAATCTAAAAAAGAAGAAGTCTGATGAAGAGTCTCTGCAAAGCGTGGGTGATCAATCAAATGAAGATTCTGAAGAATCTGAGGAAGACGAGGAAGATGCCGAAGATCTTGTTAGGCTTATCTGCCTGTATATGTGCACTTCATTATTTTTCGCAACAAGTGATGCAAATGCTTTGACTGAAAAATATATTGGTTTCATTCTTGATCTTGAGAAGGCCAAGAATATTTCATAGCCTGACCTCATCCATTCTCATTTAGAGAAAGAGCTGAATGAAAACATGGAATCCGTAGAACACACAAATGGTTGTGTTGTTTATTTGTTGGTAAGAATCTATTGATTTGTTTATTCTACTTTAAAAATCTTTTTGTTTTGTGTGTTTTCTACATTTTGGTAGTATATCTAACACTGCGTATCAATACTCGCAGCCATGGTTTGCGGAGCATACCCATTTGGTGGCGCCCGAGGATATAATGACAGAACCTAAAGGAATGTATGTGCCAAGAGTGGCAAGGTGGAATCATACAAAGATATGTACTGAGTTCCTAAAGGATATTGATCTTTCTGAGTATCAGGTAAACTTGCAATACATATTTTGTCGAATAAAAATATATATTGATAAGTACATGTATGTGGGTACTGATAACTAGTTATTCATGTATGCGCTCTGTTTTGATTTATGAATATGTAGTGATACATTGTTGTGTTTGTTTACGAGGGGGCGCTGCCCCCTCGACCCCCGTAAATGGCGATGCACGTAGTCTAAGTAGCATACCAGTAACTATATGTAGTCTAAGTAGCATATCAGTAACTATGCTAGAAACAAAGGCTTCAGTTGTAGTTAAAAACTGGGCTAAATTTAATTTGGAGCAAAAAGTCAAAGAGATACAAGAGAAAAAAGGCAAAGAAAACACACAGGTAAGTAGCATATCATTACGCAGTCTAAGTAGCATATCAGTAACTACTGTTACATATCAATATGTAACTAGCTTCCGTTTGTTAATCGTTTTGTCCTTCTTAAAACACACATGTAAGTAGCATATCAGTACGTAGTCTAAGTAGCATATCAGTAACTACTGTTACATATCAATATGTAGTGGTAGATACTTACATTCTTGTAGTGGTATCTACCAATTACATATTGATATGTACTGTTACATTCTTGTAGTGGTGTCTACCATTACATATTGATATGTACTTACATTTGTGGTAGATACTTACATTCTTGTAGTGATATGTAGTGATACATTGTTGTGTTTGTTTTATGAGGGGGCGCTGCCCCCTCGACCCCCGTAAATGGTGATGCACATGAGATTGTTTAGAATAATTGATGAGTTTAGTGTTAAAACACTACATATCAGTATGTTGTTCTCCCTGTGTATCTAATAGAGAAAGAATTATAAAATGTTTTTTTTGGTAATATCTAATATGTAGTTGCTTTTTTACATTTATTTGATTCGTACCAGTTCCATGTTGATTTTAAAGACGAGATCACAAACCAAGAAAGACAAATCCTTAATCGTATATCAAGAAGGATTCAAGAGGAAGAAAATAATGAAGCTTTTTATTTAGATGACAATTCCGAATCGGAAGAAGAGAAAGAAGAAGAGAAAGAAGAAGAGGAAGAAGAAGAAGATGACTCAGTATTGGGGAGAGAAGATTGGAAGATCAAATACGATGATTTGAGGAGTACAATATCTGCCAAATGGGGTGAAGTCAACACAATGCAGCAAGAAGGCGAAACGGTTGACGCTTCAAAGCTTGAGTTCATGTTGCATGAAATTTACCGGAAAGCTTTCCCTTTGCAGAGAGAAGCCAGCCCGGAAGATTATGTTAGCTTGGGATGTACACCTACTCAAATTAAACCCAATGAAGAGTTGAATGTGGACCCAATAGTTGAGACCGAAATGCAAGATTCTCCGGAAGATCAAACAGATGTACATGTCAACAATGCTGAAGTTAGTTTGTCAACACCGAAAGATCAATGTCATGCTAATGCCACCTCTGAAGTTGGTTTGTCAACACCGAAAGATCAATGTCATGCTAATGCCACCTCTGAAGTTGAATTGTCAACAACACCCGCAGTATTGAAGTTCCATGATGTTGAAGTTCAGCGTTCTGAGGTTAAAAACTGGGCTAAATATAATTTGGAGCAAAAAGTCAAAGAGATACAAGAGAAAAAAGGCAAAGAAAACACACAGGTAAGTAGCATATCAGTACGTAGTCTAAGTATCATATCAGGTAAGTAGCATATCAGTAACTAAGTAGCATATCAGTAACTATTGTTACTATTGATATGTACTGTTACATTCTTGTAGTGGTGTCTACCATTACATATTGATATGTACTGTTATATATCAATATGTAGTGGTAGATACTTACATTTTTGTAGTGGTGTCTACCATTACATATTGATATGTGATGTTAAATATCAACATGTAGTGGTAGATACTTACATTCTTGTAGTGGTGTCTACCATTATATATTGCTATGTAACAAAAACTCGCCTAAGTAGGTTTTTGTTGACAGTTTCGATTGCTTTTTGCAGGTTGATCAACTTGAATTTAGGAAGGATGCAGCAAAGGAGTTGCTTACAACTATACTAGAAACAAAGGCTTCAGTTGTAGTTAATTCGCAGAAATCTGCAGAGTATAACGCTGAGATGGCGGCTGAAGAGTTTCATTTGCTGGATGTACCTTTGTTTACTGAGATGTCAAGTTTGGAACACATCGAAAAGCTCTCTATGGGAGATTATATAGACATGGCAAACTCCGGCATTGGAATTTATGTCGAAGAGTATGCTGACCTCCTTCCAGATGGTGGTGCTGATCAAAACCTTGGTCTTTTTGGCATTGACTTACAACAATGTTTTCATAATGTAATTGGAAGAGATTTGGAACACGTAGAATTTATCCCACACACAACTAAGCAACAAGGACCCATTGAACCGAAAGATGCAGGTAAAGTTACAGCTAAGCAACAAGGTACTTTGGAGGTTCCATCAGAAGCTACTGTGGAGGTTCCATCACAAGATACTTTCGAAGTTTCATCACAAGATATGTAGGATCCAAATATCGCACAACACATTTTATTGGTGTGCGAGATTTAATTATTTTCTTAGCTTGAGGGAATGTAACAGAGCTTGCGAAATTATATATATAGAGAGAGAGCCTGCGAGATTATAAGGAGAGCTTGAGAGAATGTAGCAGAGCCTGAGAGAATATGAGCTGTATGTGAGCTGTCATCCACTATGTAAACACATATATAAAGAGAAAGGCATGAGAGAGAAGGGGGGATAATTTTGGTAAGACTAAGAGAGATATTTTTGATAGAGATATTTATTTTCTTTATCATCTTCTTCCCCAAAAACTAGATCTAGGGCTCTACAAAATATCCATTAATGGAGATTGTAAATGTAATACTAATGTAACCTCAATAATCATAGTGAAGAACCATGGATGTAGATCACATTGATCGAACCATGTAAAAAATCCTTGTGTCAATTTATATTTCTAGTACTTATATTTGAAATTTAGGTGATTAATAGGATTTAGATCTAGAAATTATTATAAGGGGTGTGTTGTAGGAAATCCTACAACTACATTTTGGCGCTAGAAACACTACCTGTTGTTTGTTGGATTAAAAGAGATTCAAAGAAATTACTTACTGTGCATCTGGATCTACAAAGTTCAAGGGCGAAAACGGAAGTTTCAACCAGAGATTTTTATCTCCAGCAAGAAATATCATCAGTCATTCAGAAATCAGATGTGGAGATGTCCAACGAGGAAACGAAAATTGATAATGTCAATACGAAGTTAAGCATGGATTCACTATAGAAGAACATCCTAGCAACTGGAATACTTAACCAACGACCATCCAAACTCATCGGGCAGAAAGGAAAAAAGAATTCCGGTAAAGAAATATTCATAGGCGAAGACAAAACTTCTCATACAGACAAGAGGATACTGGGAAATATCTAACATTGGAGCGAATGGCAAAGGGAGAAAGAATAAACAATTAATGACGGGATATCACTTACACAGGAGAAGAAAAAATAAAATGGTGAAGGACGAGAGAAATATGCTTTGTGCGATCATCTTTGCACGGCAGTAGGTGATTTGTTAGTGACGAAGGAAGTATAAAAGAAATTATTAGGAGATAGAAAAGCTTCTCAAAACTAATAGGAGAAGTTAAAGACAAAGTATCAGACGAAAAGTTTCTTCAAACTCGCAAACAGAAAGTAAAGAAGTTAACATAATGTAAAAAAGTAAATATGAAGTAAAGAAAAAATACTTCATCTGAAATAAGAGTATAATGAAGAGAAGATCAACGGCAAATGATGAGTAGTCCACTTCGCAAGCTTACTACTGTTTCATCAAAATGATTTACGAAGATGAAGAACAGAGATTACTTCAACAAAATCCAATGAATACGAGAGAGGGAGATATTGATGAGCAGAAGGAAGATCAACGAAAGGCAGTGAAAAATGAAATCCAAACCAAGCTGCATCAACAATCTGCTATAAAAGGGATTAGAACACAGTAAAAACAAAAAGTAGCTCGAAAAGATCTTCCCAAACAACCAGCACGATGGAGAAAGGTAGCAGAGGTGCAAGAAAAGAAAAGGACGAGTACTCATCTCACACGTGAATTGATTCCCAGCTAGAGAACCCAACTCAACAATGCAAAGAAATGATTAACTAGCGAGAAGAGAATTAGTTTCGAAGAAATGAACTTGCGAAATAAACACCCGGAACAACTCGTCTCGCAAAGAAGGACAACTTATAAAAGGAGTCAGCCAATACAGAACCAAGGCTAAAAACACGTCAATCCATCTACACGAAGATGAAGATAGCAGAGCAAAGATCAACAGTTTAACCTGAATTGAAGGAGAATACAGAAGGTGTGATAAAATTCATCTCGTTAGCAACAATGATTATCGTATGTAACAGAAAGTAAGGGAAGGAATACATCATCAGGAACAATCACTCAACGAGGCAATAGTTCACTTCGCTGCAACATCATTAGCGAAAGAAGAATTTACAGAAAATCAGTTATAATTTGACCAAAAGTTCTGTTATTCCGGGAAAAACCAAGGAAGAATGATAGCTTGCGAAATCCACAAAGACGTAAGCAAATAAATTTGCTAGAATCCATCTTACATACTCTGATGTTCAGATCACTCTAGCGAAGACAACAACTCATCTCGTCAGGAATTATGGCGAAGAATACTTCATAAGTTAAACTATAAGGCAAACCAACAAACAAGCAAAGTAATTATCCGGCAAAGACTTTACTAGCAAGGAAAGAAATACAAGCGATCCAGCAACCCAAAGAAGGTGACAGAGAGCCTGGTACTTGGAAGAGTTACCTCGTGCATAAACTCCAAAGAAGAAATGAAACCAAAGCTGCAAATTCCGAGCGCAAATACGGAAATTTCAGTGTAAACTTCTTATTTTCAGACAACACAATCTCATGACAGCCTCAAAAATCAAGAGAGAAAATGGAATGATGAAATCAGCGAAGATATCAATGACTTGAACTAAAGGGACGTCAGCGAAGTAAGACGATAAAGGCTCAGTTCGCCAACAATATTCAAAGAGTTTCATGAATTTAACTCGCAAAGACCTAATAAGACATATCCTACTCGTCAACTTGATACTCCACCAGACAAATTTAAATATGCAGCATCGCAAAGACCTAATCCATCCACCTATCAAAAGTTACACACTCGGGCTTGTTGATCAGTTCAAACTCGAATTTTATCAAATCCAATAACTCAAAATGCCAAGAGAAAGACAAACAAAAGCCAAAGAAACATCAGCAAAGAAAAGATACAGTAGAGACAACTACTTCGTCATTAAACTCCGAGAATCAATTTTATGACCAGCCCCAGCGAGGGTCTCGCAGAGTGAGATAATATCATGAAATCAATAGAAGGGATTACCAAGGGAGAAAGAAAGAAGAGAAGGAAAAGAGATCAAGAGAAGTACAACTAAGGCATCAATGGAAGGGACAAAGGCAGAGCAACACAAGTTCAAAAAAGAAGAAGAAGGTTAACAAAGATGATATCTCGTCATTACAATTCAACCATCTCGCTATATCATCAAGAAGAAGAACCTTAACTAACAAGTGATTTCTATAGAAGTTGAGCTAACCTGCGAAGAAGTGTTGCGAAGCTTACTGATAAGAGTTATCATGTGAAGGCAAACTTTAAGTTATAAATCACAAAGGATGATAAAGAAATAATAATAGATATGAAGCTTACCAAACCAACACAAATAAAGGACAGTACAAATGGTTCAGGGTGTAGCCAATGAGCTTAAAGACGCAAAATCGAATCCCATGAAGTGTATTTTTTTTTTGCAGATTTTGAAAAGCAAAGGAATGAAGTTATCAATCAAAGAAAACCGTTATTCCATTATGCCGCAAATAGAATGTATCACAGTTGGTGATGAGCGAAGATAACAAGACCAGTATCACGCGTTCGAATCCCTAATCAAGTTTAGTTTCTCGTAAATTTTTGAAATCCTAAAGGTAAAGAAATGGAATAGAGTCACAGCACTATGTGTTTCTTTCGCACACAACAAGTGGTACAGATGGTCAGAGAAGAAGTGTTGCGAACTAGAGGGCATGGGTTCAATTCTCCCTACTACCAAATAATTTTTGCTTCGCAGATATTCATTTTGCAGAGTTGGCCTTTGATTATTTTGCAAAGAAGAAGAGTCGATGATTATTTCGCACAGATATTTCGCAAAGAATGATTGAAAGAATGGTGAAATGAAATGAAAGAAAATGAAAGAATGAATGAAAGAATAAAGAAACGCGAATAAAATTTCGCAGAGACATAAGAATGGGACGAACCTTTACGGCGTACACCCTAGTTCGCGAATAAAATTTCGCAAGAGGCAAATGTAAGACCTAAAGTGCGTCATATAAGTGGGTATCTCTTTACATGGCTCAGGGAAAAGGTTACACCGCCCCTGGAACCTGAGTCATAGAGATTTGGGGTCAATAAAGCCCATCCAGGAGAGATACCTTGGATTTCCAACTATATATATAAGGTTATACCCTGGTTGGACGACCGAGGGTCTCTCCTAAGGAGTCAGCACATGATCAAGGCGCCGAGGTACACGGTTGAGCCAAGAGTGCCTGGGACATTTGAAGTGTCTCGGCCATTCTTGGCAAGTCTTGGCGTATGCTGCACTCGGCCCGAAGAAAACTCCACTTAGGGTGCAGTCTCGTAACCATAAGCCCTATAGGTATAAGGGATAAGAGGCTGCGAAAACAACCGGTTGTTGTTAAGACCGGATGGGAGGAGCTAGTCTTGTATGGCCGATGTACGCCTCCTTGAAGGGGCAACCAGGGAGATGATAAGGGCGGCACCCTCCATTAGGGAGCTGATAAGTGTCTTAAGATGCAAATGTCATGAGGCTTTATTTACGCAAGAAAATTTAGGCTTGTCATATTTGTGCGATGATCCTGAAGAGGCAATAATACAAAACGCGAGGATAAGACGAGATCAATGGGTTTTTACATGAAAGTGTAAAGACGTCCTGCGATTTCGTCGCAAGACGGCAATGTCATGGGGCTTTAAGTTCGCAAGAATTTCTAGGCTTGTCATATTGTCGCAATAAAAACATCCTGCAGAGGCAATAATACTAAAGAAATGATAAGGCAAGATCAATGGGTCTTTACATGAAAGTGTAAAGACGTCCTGCGATTTTGTCGCAATGACGAGGGGTGGCACAATAAGACCTTTAACTAGGAAGGCAAAATAAGACCACATAAGAAAGTGAGTAAGCAAATAAGCTTGCGAAAATGATTATATGTAAACAAATAAATTTGCGAATATATACATGGAAATGAGTTTGAGACAGCGAAAATATCAAAGAAGTATTATTCAGAATCTCTCAGAAGTATTATTCAGAATCTCTCAACAGTACTATTTAGAATCTCTCAGCAGTACTATTTAGAATCTCTCAGGAGTGTTATTCAGAATCTCTCAGCAGTACTATTTAGAATCTCTCAGGAGTGTTATTCAGAATCTCTCGGCAGTATTATTTAGAATCTCTCAGGAGTATTATTCAGAATTTCGCAGAGGTATTCAGAATTTCGCAGAGGTGTTCATAATTTCGTAGAATAAGTCAGAATTTCTCAGAATGTGATTATTTTGAAAAATGTGGTTATTTCGCACAATTATCTCGCAAAATTATAAGCAACTTGAAGAGATTATACTATCGCATGAGCACAAAGCATGAGACAGAGGCAAGATAAGAATAAAGAAACAATTCTCTCATTCAACATTTTCTCAAGGATTCTACCTTCATAGATAAAGAACAGAGGCAACTATGGATTACCAAGAAAAAAATTTACGTTCTTTATTTTCTCGGCAAGAATCATTTCCAAAATGGACAAGAATTCTCACCAAAAATGAAGTAATAATTTCGCATGAATAGAGGCAATACTTATTACTCACAATCAAGGACGGATACTTCTTATACTTCTCAAAGGATACTTCATACTTCTTATATATTTCAAGGATTAAGTACTTCTTATACTTCTTCAAGGATACTTCATACTTCGTATGCTTCGGGATGATGCTTCTAATTACTTCTCAAAGCTTCGGAACTTCGCAAAAGAATAGAGGCAAGTACGTACTTTTCAATTCCAGTATTCTTTCGCTCGTTCCTTCATCAACAAAGATCAAAGATTACTACAACAACAAATTTTTCCTTAAAGATCGCTCTTCAAGCAATATTCAAGGAAAAAGAGGCAAGATGTAGGATCCAAATATCGCACAACACATTTATTAGTGTGCGAGATTTAATTATTTTCTTAGCTTGAGGGAATGTAACAGAGCTTGCGAAATTATAAGGAGAGCTTGAGAATTGTAAATTTTATATATAGAGAGAAAGCATAATTGAGAATGTTTATTGATTAATTTCTGCGAAAAGATTATAAGGAGCCTAACAATTCTCCCAAGCTTGAGAGAATGTGATGACAACTGACTAAGCTATCCTTTATTTTCCGAGAGAATATGAATCTCACGTCTCCTTTATGTTGTCGTTATTCTTTGCGTCGTTTATTTTAGCTCTCTGCGACTGCCTCGCGACATCGTTGTCATCCACTATGTAAACACATATATAAATAAGGAAAAAGTAAAATCTTTGGTCTTTTTGATGAAGGAGAGAGAACTTGAAAGGGGGGATAATTTTGGTAAGACTAAGAGAGATATTTTTGAGAGAGATATTTATTTTCTTTATCATCTTCTTCCCCAAAAACTAGATCTAGGGCTCTACAAAATATCCATTAATGGAGATTGTAAATGTAATAATAATGTAACCTCAATAATCATAGTGAAGAACCATGGATGTAGATCACATTGATCTAACCATGTAAAAATCCTTGTGTCAATTTATATTTCTAGTACTTATATTTGAAATTTAGGTGATTAATAGGATTTAGATCTAGAAATTATTATAAGGGGTGTGTTGTCTTCACGTAGAGCAGGAAAGTAATATTACTTGTAAATTGTTAACTACGAAGAAGAAAATTCTGGCGATGAGAATAATCGACATGAAGAATCGATGAAGAAGAAGAATCACCAAAGAGATAACTTTTTCGTTTTCTTTCTCGCCGCTTGTAATATCTCGTACATTTCTGTATCCTTATTATAGTATATTTCTTGGATTTTTCTCCTTTGAATTCAATCTTCAAAGATTTACATGGTTGGGCTTCGGGAGAGCGGTGTAACCTTCCCTGAACCACGGCGAGAGATACCCCCTTATATGACGCACTTTAGGTCTTACATTTGCCTCTTACGAAATGTTATTCGCGAACTAGGGTGTACGCCATAAAGGTTCGTCCCATTCATTTGCGCATTTATATTTGTTCAATCATTCATGTTTCAATATTTGCTGATATTTGTTTGCGAAGTATTCGCACAGTTTTGTTTCACTTGTTGTATTTCACTTAATCAAATTCTCATTTTCTCTTGGTTGCGAGGCACATCATTACTCCATTTGCTACTTTGCATCTTGCTTTTATTGATTATTCATTTCTTATGCCTTTTGTTCCTCATATCTTTTGCTTCTTCATCGTTATAGCACTCACCTGTCTCTTGATATTCACCTCGCGGGGTATGTTCGGTCCTTACTTCTACAAAGATCCACCATCAATTTTTTCCTTTCTCTGTTCGTTTTTCACATGTTGCTTCCAACCCTTTCTTTTGGCATTTCTTTCTTCATGACTTTCTATATCGACCTCATGGCTTTGTTGCGACTCCTTCCAATCTCCCCTGTATGATACCAATGCCATTTGGATGTGGGAACTTAATACATTGATGATATGTTGAGGCGACCCCCAAAATTTCATGAAGCCATGGCCTCCCCAATTAGTGCATTATACGGGATTCCACATCAACCACACGAGAATAAAACATCAGTTGACAATCCTTGTAGAGGTATTCTCATGTGAACCTCTCCTTTTGGCTTGTTTGCGGTGCCATTAAAGCCATATATCTTGTATGTCGAGGGATCAAATCCTCGTCTTTTCCTCCCATCGTCTTATAGGTATGGTAAAAAGTATATTCACCGAACTTCCAGATCGATCAAGATTCGGTTGATCGCCCAACAAGCTTGCTTCATCATCTTCTCCATCATTTTGGTCTTGGGAAAGATGCCCATGGAGGCGATGGTAAGAACAAAACTTTTTCCGAAGTGCTCGCCCTTTGTATTTATGAATTGAGGCAGCAAGCTTGCGTTCGCGAGCGTTAGAGCTTGTATTCGCGACTTGGATAAGAATTCATTTCATTCCCGTCTTTCTTCTAAGGCGATGTAGTAATTCTCGCAGATTCGACCATTGTGATTGTATTTTGATTCTAAAAATTTGAATGTATAACAAGTTATCGTCCCGCCATTTCGCTACACATGGACTGCCTTAAGCTCTCGCCAATCCTTTGTTTATAAGTTGTTACTTATGAGAAAATGGCTTGTAGATGGTTAAATGATGTGATTGTGTTTTGGCAGACCTTCAAACCATTTTAATGCTTCTCCTATTAAGAGAATTTGCATAATATGGCATCATGATTCTCCCATTGTAACATACATCTCATATAAGCCTTAATATGTTGCGCACGGGTTGTTCCATCAAAAAGAGAATATGAGGTATTCCTCCCAGCACTTCTAGCGTGAAGGGGTTCTTGAGTCGTCATCCAATAACTATGTAAGAAACACATATATAAATAGAAAGCGCACCCTCTCATATTCTTCATTAATATTTCTATTAGTACGATTCTTTCCCTTCTTCTTTCGCGGTTATCATGGAGAGAAGGGGGGGATAATTTTGGTAAGACTAAGAGAGATTTGGAAGATTTTTGAGAGAGATATTTATTTTCTTTATCATTTTCTTCTTCCCCAAAAACTAGATCTAGGGCTCTACTATCAAAATATCCATTAATGGAGATTGTAAATGTAATAGTATCTTTTAATGTAACCTCAATAATCATAGTTTTCCCACACTACACCCCTCACTATATTTTGAAGAACCATGGATGTAGATCACATTGATCTAACCATGTAAAAATCCTTGTGTCAATTTATATTTCTAGTACTTATATTTGAAATTTAGGTGATTAATAGGGGGGATTTAGATCTAGAAATTATTATCCCCAAAAACTAGATCTAGGGTGTGTTGTAACCTCAATAATCATAGTGAAGAACCATGGAAATCACATTGATCTAACCATGTAAAAATCCTTATGTCAATTTATATTTCTAGTACAAGATACTTTCGAAGTTCCATCGAAAGATGTTTTTGAGGTTCCATCACAGGTACTGGATGCTAATTTTTGCATACTTAGTTTCAGATAAAAAGTGAATGTCAATCAGCAGCTATGTTGTGTGTTTACATATCTTGTGTTTACATATACTGCTTGGTGTAAATGCAGGAACCAATTACACCAAGCCAGAAACAAAAAAGGGTAGCAGTGATCAAAAAGACCGTCAAAGGGCCCGAAAGGAAGCAGTTCACACCTGCCAGACCCGTTACTCGTGCCCATCCTGCAAAAAAAGAAAGATGATATTTACAAAAGTGGAAGTAAGTTCTCTCCATCATATAAAGAACCTAAGAAGCTGAAAGCTGGAGCAACATAAGGGATACCACTAAAGAAAAACAAGAAGCTTAGATTGCGCCTCAAAGTCTTCCGGAAACTGAATAAATCACCATTCTATAATGACATGAAGGATGAACAAAAGACTACCCTTTCCACATTCATCGATAATGCAAAATTGGTTAGGTGAGTTATTAATTGACACTATTATTTGGAACATCTGCATATACAAAAATTGATCCATATAGTACTAATTTTTGTGTACTTTTATTTGGAACATCTGCATATACAAAAATTGATTCATAATTTTGATATTGGTATCCATACCTACTACATACTGATATGTATATGTACTGTTGATATTGATATGTACTATTGATTTGTATATGTACTTTTGATATACATACATATTTCTATACTAGATTTGTATATCAGTATGTTCTGTTACACAATATGTATGGGGACATATCAGTATGTTCTGTTACACAAGAATACTAACCTTTACGTCGTTATTTTCCAGATCAATTGCTTGGAGAACGGGAGAAGGTGGTCTTTGTGTAAGTGGAGCTACAGTTGATGACTTGATACAGAATGATTTATTAGAGCAAGATCTTCTCAACTACGCACAATACAAGCTTAAGAACAAGTTTCAGAAAGAGCAGCCGATGCACGAAATAGACAGAAAATACTTGCTTGTCTTGCATATGGATCCGTCCGCTTGGGTAAGTTGTTATCTTACAGTGCATATTTACTACAACACATGTTCATATTAAAAGTATGTAGGGATAGGTACACTACATATCTATATTGCATAAAAACATAATTAGATATAATTATTCAAAGTACATCCATGTTTTCAGTTTAATGTCGAGTTCCCGGATAAGCTCAAAGGAGGAGCAGAAGATTCTGTTTACAAACCAATATTGGAGATGGATCAAAGTATCAAGAAGATTCTTGTACCAATGTGCCATAAAAATCTTCATTGGACGCTACTTGAGTATGACTGCGAAAAAATGGTGTTCAACCACTACAATTCTTCTAAGAAAAATTTGAATGGGGAGGAATATGTTATCCAAATGCCACAATAATGGCAGATTACATGTACAAACCTATCAACCTGTACTTGGTGGAGAATAATAAAGAAACATTGAAGAATGTAATAATCAATGAATGTGAAGCACCTCAACAAGGTGGATCACCAGACTGCCTACTATTTGTGATGCATTTTATGAAGATGAAGTCGAAAAGCAAATTTGTGGGAGTATCTTTGGGAGATGATGATGAAGTGCAAGTGAAGATTCGTAACAAAAGGGTTGCGTTGGCATGCAAATTGCTGACAGCATCTCCACCGGAAATCAGTTGGAATAGATCCTAATTGCTAAAAGTAGTCTGACAGTACATATTAATATTTACCTATTTTTCTTTTATTCTTGGTTACATTTCATGAGTTCAAGAATGTTCAAAAACATATCTTAAATATAGCTTTTCCCTTTATTAGTGATTTTGAATTTGGACTTGGGTTAAGCTTTAATGTAGTGATATTTCAATTGTGTTACTTGTTGTGTAGTCTAACTTATTAGTGATTTTTATTATTGATAGGGATGGGGCGCCGCCCTCGACCCCGTACATGGTGAATCAGCTAGGAAACCACAAAAAGCTTAAACTAATCTGATGCAAATGTGAGTATGTAGTGGAAGATGGTTACACCACAATCAGTACATATCAGTAAGTACTGTTTGTATTCTTGTTACAATGTCGGTATGGTTACACCACAATCAAGTACATGTCGATAAAAGTACTTGATTGTATTCTTGTTACAAAATCAGTATGGTTACACTACAGTCATTACATATCAGTAAGTAGTGGAAAGATGCTTAATTAACAACATATTTCATTATCAAAATATGTTACATACTACATTTGTTCTATATGTGTTACTACATATTTTACTACATACTAAATATTAATACTAGTATACTACTAGTTACTAGTATACTAGTTACTAGTATACTAGTTACTAGTATTAATACTAGTATATATGTTGCTACATATTACATATGTTGCTACATATTACATATTTTTGATGGTGGATTTTCATTTAAGGGCTGAAATTGTAAAAGCCAAAATTATGCGCTAACATCTTGCAAAAGATAAAGCCATTAATAAGTGATGAATACTTCTTAACCTTACTAATTCACCTAGAATAGAGCGTGTGGCAACAATCCCAGCATTCTGTGAATTAAATACACGAAATTCATCCAGGTTGGAGCATGTAGCAACAATCCCATATACCCTGTGAATTTACAACATTATTAATTAATGCATGACCAGCCTCGTATTTCCTGTACTCATTACCGGTGCGGCATGACGACTGAGTGTTGTTCTCAGCAGAGCAACACGAATCTCCAAGCATTAATAATAAACATGTACGAAATACCCAGGCTACAACTCTCGGTGTGTTATACTAGCCCGATTAAGCATGTTTGAACCTGAACTGACCATATCAGTCTCAGAAACGATCACGATCATCCAACCTCACCAGCATGATTGGATGGTTTAGATTAAATCCATGACCCCAAGCAGGTATTGGAATATTCACCACCGACCCAACGCGTCCCCCGCATGGTCGGCCTCCCCAAAACGGTGGCATAGTTTGCCAAACCGTCCAAACCAAACCAGTATGGACGGAAAACCATAAATTAGGGTTTGCGGCACATTACATGTATCGCAAAACAGTCTCAACCATCCATCTTCGCAGTCATAGATGGAGGGTGTAGATGTAGATTCAAAGGGCCCAGAGCATGTCAACACAAACACCGTGGGCCCGCCTACATACCTGACTGATCGTTCAGGACCAACTATGGTTGGTCATCTTGATTCGTGCGTCCCAAACTGGGTATGACACACGGCCGGCAAAACCTGATTAGGATTTGTGTGGCGATCACGAGCGTCCCTTTTTTCCTACTCGAATGAAGGGTCCAGGAATAGACTAAGAAGGTCCGGTAAGTATCAACATGATCACTGCAGGCCCACCTATCTCCACACTCGATCGGCCAAGACCAAACTTGGCTGTACACCTCGATTCGCACGCCCAAACCAGGCGTGGTTGCACCTCCTAATTGTAAACTGATCTCGACCACTCAACTTCTCCGGACAAATTGAGTGGCTTAGATCACGTTTCTATGAGGCAATGAAGTACATGCGTGAACACCAGCCTACCACCCACACGCCGAATCAATCGGCCGGGACCGACCAGGCTTGGTCGTCTTGAAACGCGCGCCCGAAGTGGGCATGATGCGCGGCTTTTGCGGCACCAGATTTCTGTTGCAAATCGATCCCAACCGCTCCTCTTTGCCGGTTAAATTAAGTGGCCTAGATCGCACCTTCATGGGACAGTGAGATACGGATGTGTACACCGGCATGCCGTCTACACGCATGCCCGGTCGTTCCTTTCCAAAACACCTCCCATGCTTGGTTTCGACCAAGATGAAGAGTGATGCCTGCGCACCTCTTCAAAACCCTAAAACTTCATCAACGGTCGCAGATGAGCGTCACAGATCATCTCGTCCGTCCAACTCTACCAGCTTGGTCAAGCAGCCCTAGTTAGGAGTTAAGAGACCAGCAAGGTATCACCACGATCACCGTCCACCACTCTTCCACATGAGGTGATCGGCCAAATCAGGGCTTGCCTGTATAACCTCCAAACGATCACTCGAAGATGGCTAGACATGATGCTATTTAAGACGCTTAAATTCGCGACTTACTCCATTAAGCCTTGAAAACAGCGATGCTTCATACATGCTGAATATACTTGATGCAGTACCTGCATAGAATACACACGATACTT
The DNA here is from genome assembly GCA_023531295.1 of Papaver armeniacum. Lineage (NCBI taxonomy): Eukaryota > Viridiplantae > Streptophyta > Magnoliopsida > Ranunculales > Papaveraceae > Papaver > Papaver armeniacum. Next base: position 31,841 of record JAJJWW010013770.1, read on the forward strand.
CACAAGTATCGACTTCCTAAATAACTTAGTTATTTAGTCTAGCATTACATGCTACTTTATGTGGGTCCCGCGATCCACACACTCGAGACATCAATCATGTCTCAAGGCGGGGATACATCGGGGTATTTTGTCTGGCGGTTTACGACGTGCGGCGTGCAATGCGCCATCACAAGAACGTGTCAGGAAGTCATGGACGGTTAGAGATGACAGGAGAAGTGGGCAAGACTGGTCGTGTAACACTAACACACAACTCCACTACTCCATCACTCCACTTCCTCCACTTCCCACGAGAGACTGAATAAGGCTCAAATGACTTGTATAAATAGGTTCTCCTCCCTATTTCCAAAAACAAGACAAGTCCAGACAACAGAGGCAAGTGTTGATACCATCGTATTCAAACACCGGAACTGATAGCTTACATCATGTAAGCCGGTTCAGCTTTCTGATACAAGTCATACATAGCCAACACCTTCACAATCTCAACACCTTCTTCGCTTCCCTCCCTAAGATCAACCCCATCTCATTCACTTTGTGACCGAAACAAGTATGGAACGGCCATTTCTTGGTTTAGGCCGGATTTGCACAGATTGATTTCTCGAATCTACAAGCACTCCCGTGCAATACATTTGTTTAAGGTTTAGACTCATTTCTCATCCACACACCCCAAATTACCAAAACCGGTAGAAATAGTTTTCACCCATAAACAATTGGCGACCACAGTGGGAGGTTAATCTCTCGGTTGTAAAGTCAATTTCTTCAATACCATTCAATCAATTTCGAGATGGTTGGTCTTAGGACCACCTCGACAGTCTCAAATACTGATGGTTCCTCCAACGGAGATACCCCTCCTCCTAACGGCGTATCTGACGACATGATCAGGAGATTTCCAACATTAAGCGAACTAGCACGGGTACAGGAGATTCACACGAAGAACATAGAGCTAATCAAAGAAGCGGTAAACATCATACTTGATCTCCTCATCAAGATGACATCGGAGATGAGCGTTCCGGAGACCTTTACACCGGGGACTAGTTCCCCTCAGATCAACAGTTTTACTACGAACCAGAGACCAGTGGATCAGGAAGCGGCATCTCTAGTGGAAAGCTTGTGTGAACTCTTGCACCTCTCGAAAATCAACGGGCAGAGACGTTTGCTGCAGTTAATAAAATAGCTCTGGACGTACACCTGACTCCTTCTCGTCTAGAAGTCTTAACTGCATCGGAAACATCTGTAAATAATGTTACATTTACAGAAGACGACATGATGGCAGAGAAAGGTCACAACCAGGCCCTACATGTTACCGCACGCATCAAGGGTTCAGAGTTCAGGAGGGCCCTCGTCGACACAGGAGCATCTTCGAATGTGATTACTCTCAATACTCTCAGGACAGCCAAGGTTAGCCCAAGCAAGATTGTACGGAAGCCCACCACGATGACGGACTTCGAAGGAAACCAGACCAGCGCATACGGGTATGTCAATCTGAATTGATCAGTAGGACCCGTTCAGTCAAAAGAAAAATTGTCATAGAAAATGAGCCAGACTATCATATGATACTAGGGAGACCATGGCTTCATGACAATAAGGTCATCCCTTCAACGTATCACCAGTGTCTGAAGACCATGCTAAATGAGGAAGTCATCCGTATTCCTGCATCATTGTCTCCGTACGCACCAATATGCGGAGTGGAACTGTTCGAGCCAAAAGATACTCCGCAGGGAAGGTCAGACAAAGTTCTATGCACCCCACTACCCACGTGGGCTTCAATCCAGGAAGAAGACCAACTTGCATCACTGGGGACCAAGCACCACGACACGCCTTTTCTTACGAGGCGTCCATCTTTATCCGGTGAAGCTTCAAACCACGCTCACACCAAAAGGGAACGCACTTTCGAGACAAAACGTGATCAGAAGGGGAAGACAATATACCGGCGCCGGTGTTAGCAATTAGCAAGAGAGACTGGAACCCAGTCTCTCCGCCCAATTGAATGCTTCAAGAACGACGAAATACAAGAGGAGGTATTGGATGCCCCACAACAGCTACAAGATGGAACCAATTCCACCACTGACGAGCTCGAGACTGTTAACATCGGGAATGAAGAATCTCCCGTGCCTGTCTCTATCGGGTTCGACTCTGTCCACGGACGAACGTGCGAGTCTTGTTCAACTACTCAAGGAGTACCAAGATGTGTTTGCCTGGACATACGAGGAAATTCTTGGTCTAGATGAAAAATTGGTCACCCATCACCTACATGTCATACCTGGATCCAAGCCAATCAAGCAATCTCCGAGGCAATTCAGACATGAAGTAGAAGAACAAATCAAGAACGAAATTCAGAAGTTACTAGCTGCTGGCTTCATCCGACCTGGTTAGCTAATGTGGTCCCAGTAAAGAAGAAAAACTGACAGATTCGGTGCTGCGTGGATTTCAGAGACTTGAACAAGTGCTACCCCAAGGACGACTTTCCTCTGCATAACATCGACATGTTAGTAGACGCCACTAGCGGACACGGCATGTTTTCCTTCATGGATGGTTACAGTGGCTACAATCAGATAAGTATGTATGAGCACGATGCAAGTAAGACAACCTTCCGAACCCCTCTTGGCAATTTTTACTAAACTGTTATGCCATTCGGTTTAAAGAACGCCGGCGCAACGTATCAACGTGCTATGACGGCAATCTTCCACGACATGATGCATAAACAAGTAGAAGACTATGTAGATGATATCGTGGTCAAGTCAAGGGCTCGAGCAGATCACACCAGCGTCTTACGGCAAGTGTTTGAGAGGTGTCGAGAATACAAATTAAAGATGAATCCTTTGAAATGCGCTTTCGGCGTCTCTTCAGGTAAATTTCTGGGATTCCAAGTAACTGTAGAAGGGATCAAGGTAGACCCGTCCAAGACTCAGGCTATCCTTACAATGCCGCCCCCACGAACTGTGAAGGAGCTCCAGAGTTTCATGGGAAAGGTGAACTATATTCGACGTTTTATACCTGGTCTAGCCCAACTTACCGCCTCATTCACCCCCTTGTTGAAGAAAGGAGCCAGCTTCGTTTGGACCGCAACCCAGCAGGAAGCTTTTAGAAAAATTCAACGAATACTGTTATCTCCAGCCATCATGAAGTCTCCTGCACAAGGGAAGCCGCTATATCTCTACACTGCCTTCAGTGACACCGCCGTAGGGGCTCTACTCGCTCAGGAAGACGACGAGGGAATCGAACGTCCCATATACTATTTCAGCCCGAATATTAAGAGATGCTGAACTCGGATATCCCAAAGCAGAGAAAGCATGTTTAGCTTTGATCCATTCCATTCGAAGTTTAGGCATTACCTACTATCCAACAAGGTAATACTCGTGTCTAAATCGACCTCGCAAAGTTTTTACTTTCAAAGCCGGTCTTGACGGGAAGGACAGGCAAGTGGCTTCTCCAAATGTCGAGCTGGACATAACATGTACGTCACCTAGAGCTATCAAGGGTCAAGCGGTCGCAGACTTACTAGCGACATTCCCCGGAGAAGGCACTACAGGGGCTACACGAGGATCTTCCGGAGAATTTCCAGATATCTTTGTTTTGGAAAAGAAGTATGGCTCTTGTATTTTGATGGCTCGCTACCCCTAGCAATAGTAATTGGAGGAGCGAGCGTGGTATTAGTATCTCCAATCTGGGAAGTATTCTCACACTCCTTCAAGTGGACTTGAATGCACCAACAACTCAAACAGTAGTATGAAGCCTTCCTCATAGGGTTGTCAATAGCTAAGCAAGCAGGAGTCACGCGTTTGGAGATAAGAGGTGACTCCAAGTTACTGGTGAATCAGATGAATGGAGTATATGCATTGAAGGAAGTAACGCTAGCTCCATACCGATCAGAAGCACAGAGGTTACTAAACTATTTCGCCGATGCAACCATAACCCATGTTGGTCACAGCAACAACAAACACGCCGATTGTCTAGCAACGCTAGCTTCCAAGTTAAAATTCGAGGGTTTGGAAGAAACCCTGAAAGTAAAGAGGAGAACCATAGAATCGACATGGATATCGCAATACAAAGACACCAAGACCGACGATTGGCGAACTCCGATCATTCAAGAGCTCAACAGCCCACTTTCCCAAGGAAAGGTCAGTCTCAAAGCCCTGCAGAACTTCTTCATGCTTCATGGTATGATGTATTATCAGAACCCAGATGGTTCCCCGTCAAGATGTCTTTGGGATGACGAAGCACAACTACAGCTGAGTCGTGTTCACAATGAAATTTGTGGACAATCACTGACGGTAACGCTTTACCGAAGACTTCAATGCCTGGGCTATTACTGGCTAGAGATGGACTCAATCCAGACTACTTCAGAAGTCCTGCTCAAATTGCCAAGCACCGCCACATCAATTGGAAATTTTTAATGTGAACCACACTGGGGACTGGAGAGAGCCATACATTAGCTATCTCCGTGACGGAACAACTCCTGCCGATCAAAAGGATGCTATCAAGATAAAGCAAAAGGCCAAGTGGTTCGTATTCCACGAAGGGATCCTGTATCGCAAGAGCTTCAGAGGTGATCTACTACGGTGCCTGGCTGGGGAAGAAATCCCAGTCATGTTGAAGGAGACGCACGAAGGAGAACATCAAGGGAAGAGGAAACTGTTTCTCCAGATACACGAGAAATACTATTGGCCGACCATGGAGGATGACACAGCCTCTTTTGTTCAAAGCTGTCGCAAATGTCAAATTCATGGGAACCTTGTTCATGCGCCTTCCACCCCTTTGCACTCGATAAGCAGTCCATGGCCATTTTACAGCTGGGGACTGGACATTATCGGGAAAATCAATCCGCCATCATCGAAGCAGCACGAGTACATCATAACCGCGACAGAATACTTCACCAAATGGGTAGAAGCCATTCCTCTACGAGGAACTACAGGAGCAACAATTTCGGCTTTCATTAAAGAACACATCATTTGTCGTTTTGGCGTGCCCAAGCATATCACCACTGATAACGGCACTCCCTTCACCAATAAGCAGGTACGAGAGTTACTTGAAGAGTATGGCATTAAACAGGTCTTCTCAACCATCTACTATCCTCAAGGGAACAGACAAGCTGAGAGTACCAACAAGACATTGATCCGGATCATCGGTCGAACAGTACACGACAATCCTAGGGAATGGCATGACCAGTTACCAATGGCGCTATGGGCATACCGGACATCACCCAGAAGCTCCATTGGAGTTTCCCCATACTCACTTGTTTACGGAGCGGATGAAATTCAACCCGGCAGAGATCAAAATCCCATCGGCCCGGGATTGCGGCAACCGGATCCACTGAACGAGGTGAAGCCTCTAACTCTAGAGTAGCGGAGTTAGACACTGGATTTCAGAAGAAACAAAGCGAAGAACGCACTCAGTGTACATGAATCGAATTTCCAGGGCATACAACAAAACTGTGAAATCACGTATTTTCAAAGTGGGAGATTTGGTCTTGAAAATGGCCAAGCACATCCAACAAGACATGTCTGCACCAAAATTCTCACCAAAATGGGAAGGTCCTTACACAAAGTCACCAAGGCCTACAATATCAAGTTACTACAAGATCATTAAGGTGGACGGAGGCAGGCTGGAAGCAGTCATCAATGGAAAGTGGCTCAAGGCATATCATGCATGACCACTATCTGCTCTGTCAACAATACAGGCATTTATTTTCATTACATGTTTGAATCATCAATTATATTCAGAGATGCATCAAAAAAAAAAAAACCGTTTCACCAATAAAAAAACCAATGCAATTTATTCCGCAAAGACGTTCAAAAAACTTTTGACATAAACGTCATTAACAATAAGGGAGTACAGTTGAATACGACTTAGAAGAGGCCATCTAGAAGATTATAGTTCCTTGAGAGCATCATCTCCAGTCTAGCTTGATATCTTTCTGTTCTTTTCTTCAAGTCATGTCTGACTCGCTCTACCTCCTTTGATTCTGCAGCCAGAGCCTTCTCCTCTTCCAAAATAGCTTTCGCAGCAGGAAAAACATTTACGAGGATACCCGCTCGATCAACCTTGATGACATCAAGACGCTGCCGCAACCAGCCCATGTTGAACTCCATGGATTCGCAGGTAGATACCATATTCTCCCACTTTTCGAGGCTTGATTCGGCAACGTTGCGGATAGAAATATTCTCCATCTCAGCAATCATGGGAAGAAGGCAGTTTACCGTGGTGACCAAAGAAGATGAACAGTGCCGGACCACATTCCTGGTTGCGATATGGCCGTACTTTCTCCATAACTTTGTGTACAAAGGCATAAACTCCTTCCGCACTAAGAATCCACCGACATCTCGGTAGATGGAGGATAAACATTTCATGCGAACATCGAATGAAAGACCTGCATTGGGGTATTCATAAGATGAGATACCCAGATCAGCATCTTCGAGGTCCACAGGGGTAGGCGTGTTTGAGTTTGAAGGAAGAGGACTGGTTAAGTCGTCATCATCGATAACCGTCACACATGTTCCGGTAGGGTATCTCTGCAAGAATGAGAGGATTATTCACCTGATCATTATGAAGAACAAGCAATTGTTCAGAAAAGGAAAAAGAGACGAACCGGTATGATCTTCTTGACTCGGAGAACACGATCAGGGGATTCATCATGAAGCTCAGACGCAGGTCGTGCACGTTTAACGAAAGATCCTGGATGGTATGAAGAAGACGATCCACTGTTGTTCAACATGATGAGGAAATGGAGTTTCTGCGAGAAAGCCCTATTGTAAAATCGTAAAAGTGGTTCAAAATCTCTACACCTGCATATATGCTGAGGAAACCCTAAAACGATTACGGCGCCCGATATATGGGGATTCAACACCGACCAAGTCAGGATTTCTTTTGAACCCTAATCAAGAATCAGAAGAGCATCTGGATACGAGCGATTCAACCAGCAGTGTGTAAGCACCCACGCCCGGAATCCCAGTATAAGAAGAATCTTATCCCTAACTCAAACACCTAAGGGAGGAAGCCGGTCCATCAAGGCCTGTGGTCACGCACGTATGGAGGATTGCCCACGATTGGTCAGAATCCCTCCAGGTAGACTTCCTTTATCTTGTCTTCTTATGTTTGTATATGTCACCATCTCATGCCTACCCCACAATAGTGTAACCATTATGTGCTAGGCAGGGGACTTAATGTTGATGGTGGATTTCATTTAAGGGCTGAAATTATAAAAGCCAAAATTATGCGCTAACATCTTGCAAAAGATAAAGCCATTAATAAGTGATGAATACTTCTTCACCTTACTAATTCACCTAGAATAGAGCATGTGGCAACAATCCCAACGATTCTCGTGAATTAAATACACGAAATTCATCCAGGTTGGAGCATGTAGCAACAATCCCATATACCCCGTGAATTTACATCATTATTAATTAATGCATGACCAGCCTCGTATTTCATGTACTCATTATTAGGTGCGGCATGACGACCGAGTGTTGTTCTCAGCAGAGCAACACGAATCTCCAAGCATTAATAATAAACATGTACGAAATACCCAGGCTACAACTCTCGGTGTGTTATACTAGCCCGATTGAGCATGTTTGAACCTGAACTTACCATATCAGTCTCAGAAACGATCACGATCATCCAACCTCACCAGCATGATTGGATGGCTTAGATTAAATCCATGACCCCAAGCAAGTATTGGAATATTCACCACCGACCCAACGCGGCCCCCGCATGGTCGGCCTCCCCAAAACGGTGGCATAGTTTGCCAAACCGTCCAAACCAAACCAGTATGGACGGAAAACCCTAAATTAGGGTTTGCGGCACATTACATGTATCGCAAAACAGTCTCAACCATCCATCTTCGCAGGCATAGATGGAGGGTGTAGATGTAGATTCAAAGGGCCCAGAGCATGTCAACAAAAACACCGTGGGCCCGCCTAAATACCTGACTGATCGTTCATGACCAACTATGGTTGGTCAACTTGATTCGTGCGTCCCAAACTGGGTATGACACACGGCCGGCAAAACCTGATTAGGATTTGTGTCGCGATCACGAGCGTCCCTTTTCTCCTGCTCGAATGAAGGGTCCATGAATAGACTAAGCAGGTCCGGTAAGTATCAACATGATCACTGCGGGCCCACCTATCTCCACACTCGATCGACCAAGACCAAACTTTGCTGTACACCTCGATTCGCACGACCAAACCAGGCATGGTCGCACCTCCTAATTGTAAACTGATCTCGACCACTCAACTTCTCCAAACAAATTGAGTGGCTTAGATCACGTTTCTATGAGGCAATGAAGTACAGGCGTGAACACCAGCCTACCACCCACACGCCGAATCAATCGGCCGGGACCGACCAGGCTTGGTCGTCTTGAAACGCGCGCCCGAAGTGGGCATGATGCGCGACTTTTGCGGCACCAGATTTCTGTTGCAAATCGATCCCAACCGCTCCTCTTTTTCGGTCAAATTGAGTGGCCTAGATCGCACCTTCATGGGACAGTGAGATACGGACGTGTACACCGGCATGCTGTCTACACGCATGCCCGGTCGGTCCTTTCCAAAACACCTCCCATGCTTGGTTTCGACCAAGATGAAGAGTGATGCCTGTGCACCTCTTCAAAACCCTAAAACTTCATCAACGGTCGCAGATGAGCGTCACAAATCATCTCGTCCGTCCAACTCTACCAGCTTGGTCAATCAGCCCTGGTTAGGAGTTAAGAGACCAGCAAGGAATCACCACGATCACCGTCCACCACTCTTCCACATGAGGTGATCGGCCAAATCAGGGCTTGCCTGTATAGCCTCCAAACGATCACTCGAAGATGGTGGACATGATGCTATTTTAAGACGCTTAAATTCGTGACTTACTCCATTAAGCTTTGAAAATAGCGATGCTTCATACATGCTGAATATACTTGATGCAGTACCTACATAGAATACACACGATACTTCACAAGTATCGACTTCCTAAATAACTTAGTTATTTAGTCTAGCATTACATGCTACTTTCTGTGGGTCCCACGATCCACACACTCGAGACATCAATCATGTCACAAACCGGGGGATACATCTGGGGTATTGGTCCTGGCGGTTTACGGCGTGCGGCGTGCCATCACAAGAACGTGTCGGAAGTCATGGACGGTTAGAGATGACAGGAGAAGTGGGCAAGACTGGTCGTGTAACACTAACACACAACTCCACTACTCCATCACTCCACTTCCTCCACTTCCCACGAGAGACCTGAATAAGGCTCAAATGACTTGTATAAATAGGTTCTCCTCCCTATTTCCAAAAACAAGACAAGTCCAGACAACAAAGGCAAGTGTTGATACCATCGTATTCAAACACCGGAACTGATAGCTTACATCATGCAAGCCAGTTCAGCTTTCTGATACAAGTCATACATAGCCAACACCTTCACAATCTCAACACCTTCTTCGCTTCCCTCCCTAAGATCAACCCCATCTCCTTCACTTTGTGACCGAAACAAGTCTGGAACGGCCATTTCTTGGTTTAGGCCGGATTTGCACAGATTGATTTTTCGAATCTACAAGCACTCCCCTGAAGTACATTTGTTTAAGGTTTAGACTCATTTCTCATCCACACACCCCAAATTACCAAAACCGGCAGAAATAGTTTTCACCCATAAACACATATGTTACCAATAACATACATATTTCATTACATATCAGTATGTAGTGGAAAGATGCTTAATTAACAACATATTTCATTATTCGACAGTTAATGACACTTAACGACATATTTCATTATTCGAAAAATCAATATAACTACATTTTGATAGACTTATAATGTTTCAAAAACCAAAAGATGTTCTAAGAAACAACAAAAAAATAATTTCAAGTACACTTGTAATGTATATCCGTAAAAGAAACGATTATTAACCAAATTCAGTTGGTACTGACGAATCAAAATAAAACAGTAGAATAGAACAAAGGACTAGAGGAAAAAACTGGTGGTGATCTTTCCAAATAATAACTGGCGGAAAGAATGGCAACGTCATTGGTATCACATTCTGCTGCACGTTCAAGCCTGTGATAAAAGAAAAAGGAGAAATCAAAACACTACTTACTTTTAAAATACATTGTACTGTATCATCCAAACCCAAGACATATCTTTACTATATACTGCTTGAAACACATACCTGACACAAATCATTCTTCAGAAAGTTCATATTGACGGATAAGAGTACATGTTGCCTTGTTGTGACGAGTCTTCAAATTACAGTTCGAACACTTGACAGATTTTCTACTAGTCTCATGTACACTTTTAATACGCTTCCCCTTTCTCCTGCCTAGTGGAGCCCTAATTACTTCTGGTGGGAGAACGGTATCATCTACGTGATACTCATCGGGCCCACTGAGAAAAAATACAAGTATCATAACTACATATGAATATGTACACAGTATATTGTTCCTCAAAAACAATATCAAAATGTACTGATTAAAGATACATACCTGTCATGGTTAGGAACAGATCTAATAGCTATTGAATATAGCTGATGAAAAGTGGTAAGTTTGAAGTAATCGTCGACGTAATCAAGCATCCTTGCTCCAGATTTAGTAATAGCTGCAGTAGCGTGCGAGCATGGAAAACCATAAACGCGCCATCGTTGGCAAGTACAAGTTTTTCTCTCTAGATCTACCATATGAGACCTGCACACACAAAAAAAACACCATATTATCTACTGAATATATACACAGTACATATTGATATGTTATCTTCAGTACACCTAAGATACTAGTTTGGTGGATATCACATCACAGTGCATGCTACTTAAAAAGAAGAGAAAATAACTAAAATTCAGATGATAGAGATTAGGGGTAGATGCTAACCTTGGAGAATGCACTTCATAACGTTTAGCATCTGACTGGCGAACTTTCCAGGGACAGCCAATTTGAATGTGTAGTTCAAGCAAGGCTTGATACACAGGGGTTAGCAGTTCTGGGTTCATCAAGACACTTTGTTGACGACGTTCTGACATCAATTCCATCACACTAGTACAAACCTTCACATAGGCCACGTTTTTTGGTTTACAGCCTAGCCACGTTTCGGGTTATTTGCGTGGCTACTGGTCATCAGTACAACTATAACCACGTTTTGTGTTACCATGTAGCCATAATGCACCATTTGGTCATGGGTTTAAACCTAAACCTATCAATTGTAGCCATAGGCACCTTTTGGTCATGGGTCTAGGTCTAAACCCATCACCCGTGGCCATAGATGAGTATATGGCCACATTAACCAATTGGGTATGTGTCTAATGTGTAGGGTGGCATTAGACACGCCTATTTAGCCGAGGCCGTAAGCGAATTTATTTAGCCACACTTTAAATTTTTTTATGTGTCCAAAATATAGGGTTCATCAGACATGTCGAGAAGATGTTGTTTACATGTCCAAAGCATTGATTGCACCGGTTCAATTTATTACTAGGTCACACTTACATTGACTAGTTATCCATACACCCGATGCAGTTTGAATCCAATTTTACTCCATTCCATGAAAGTAACTAGATTACGCTCAATATCATCGGATTAAACTCGATACTTTAACTATCCGCCTAATTCCACCTAAATCATTCAATTTTTCTCAATATTATCATATTAAACCCGCCATGGTTGATTATCCGCCTAATTCATCCCAATGTACTCAATTTTTCCTAAACATTATTATATCACGTCACATTGACTTGTAATATGGATGATTTCGCATAATTTCATGGATTCATTTTAATTACACTCGATATTTACTGAACATTACTAGATCGCACTTATATTGACTAGTTATCCATAAATTCAATCCAATATAATTTAGTTTTACTCTATTCCACCAAAATTAATAGATCATGTTAAATGTTACCACATTAGCCTCGGTATCACTGGTTACCTGCCTAATTTCATCTAACTCATCCCAATTGTACACATTATTTCCTCGACATCACTAAAATGCACTCGCCCTACTAAGTATTTCAATCTAAGTCTACTATAGTTCATCAAAATAACTTGATCATGCTCGATATTATCTGTTCATATTCAGTAACTGATTTCCCGCCTAATTCCATCTAATTTATTCCAAGTGTACTCAATTTTTCCTCAACATTACCAGATCACACTTAAATTAACTAATTTCCCATAAACTTGATTCTATTTAACTCAATTTTAATTCATAAATTCAATCAATGCACAAGTTCGGTAAGATCGATTATCTGCATAATTCCATCTATTTCACTCCATTTTATACTCAATTTTCCATCAACATTACTAGGTCGCACGTGCCTTGACTTATTAATAAAACATGACGTCGCGCATGACATCGCTTGACTAATTATCCACCTAATTCCATTTCATTCAGTCCAATTGAACTCAATGTTCGATCAATATCATTAGATAATAGTCGCACTCGTTAATTATCCACAAATTGGATCCAATTTTGCTTAATTTCACTCCATCGATCCAAAAATCACTATAATTTTAATCATGTTGGATATACATAAGAATTCACATAAGTCGATTCCAAGAAAGATTCATCTGACTTTAGATTTCTAGAATTTGTTTTATTTTACTGGATATCCAAAAAAAAAGACTTTTGGTTGTCAGGATTGCCCAATGTACTTCGTGAACGTTTGGTTGTCGGGATGGCCCTGGGATGGACATTTAAGATGATTAAGGAGAAAGTCATGATATTAACATTCTAACGTGGCGGATTTTGATTGGATGGATGTCAAACAACTGATGCATTAAAATACATGGAAACCTAAAAACTTTTGGAAAATGAATGAAAACCTATTTTCACGTCTCTCTCTATATCCATGCCCCCACTTCCCTCATCATCTCGATCTTCCTCCGCCTCTAGGGAATATCGAAGACGAAGATGCAGAACTTTGCAATAACCCTAACAACCAAACCCTCTCTTTTCTGTAAGTTCAAAACCAAAATCTCCCACCTTTCCATCGCGAAAACCAAATCCACTGAAACTCCAATCAAAGCGAAACTGTAAGAACTGATTTACATAAAAGTTGTTTTTCATCTCTTGCGAATCGAACAAACAGTCGGTCTTCAGGGTTAGTTAGTCCCTCTTTATCTACCGTTATTCACGTCCCCTGCAAATATCTATTGAGTAACATCTTATTGTTGTTTTCTCTGTGTAGATTCATAAGAAAAAAGAATAAGAGAAGCCCTAACTTCACCAACTAAAGAGGAAGAAGTGATGAAACCTAACTTCTATATTCAAGTTGGATTCCTATTCTTCGTTCACGAAGTCGATTTTCATCTGTTCTGTTGATACAGGATTAGTATTTCTTAATTTTTTTTTCAAGCCCTAGTTTAATTTTGGCATCAATTCTTCTAAAGATTTTGTTTTTCTCCGTATTTAAGAAAAAAAAACCTTCATTGAATTTCCACTTAATACTTTTTTTTTGTTGAATTTCATTGCAGAAAAATGGAATGATAATGGAGAAAAGTTTTAGAAGAATTTTGTGATAGTGGAATAGTCTGGTTCTCTTTATCATCAATTCCTATACAAATTCTGAGATTTTGGTAAGTTAATTTCTTACATTTTCTGTTTAATTCATGTGTTTTACAGATTTTTTTTTTTTTTTTTGCTGATTTGGATTTTGGTGTTGTTAATGGATGCCGAGCTTCCACAAGTAATACATTAGGACCAATCGATTATGATTAAATTACTCCAGTAATCCATGTGGCAGAGGAAGATGTTATTGTTGTATCTTTTTCAAAAGGGCGCTATTGTTCTTTGTAAACCAATGAATTCTGGTTTTTGAACTCGTTGTCAGACTTTTGAGGTACTATCAGTTCATAATTAATTTGAACCTTCAAGGGTAGGATTCTAATTCTCCTTTAACTTAATGCTACATTTTTTTCTTGGCTTTGGTGGCATCACATTTTGCTTCGTACTCTGGCTTTATTCGATAACATCTAGTAATTGTGAAAAACTATGCAGATCCGTCAATGGTACAAATACATGAGTAGGATCAACTTTGATTCGACTCATCTTTAATATATCGAAGTAGCTATGTCTGTTGATTCAAGTTATTTTAATTGCGGAATACCTCACTTTGATTGGTTGCTGTTTTTGTGGCTTGTATATGTTCACAATTCTTTTCTCCAGTATGCTCAAGATATTTTCTAAGTTCTGTCTAATGCATCTCCTTGCAGGGTTCTATTTTAAAATGTTGTTGTTCTGAATGTGTTGTATCTTGATGCTTCTATGTTTTTTTATGCTTTTTATATAGATTATAATCTTACTATTGGAAATGGTTTAATTCTTCTTGCTAATGCAGGTTACTTTTGGGCTGGGGTGCAAAAACAATCCCAACCACAATAAACAGACTGAAGCTAGAAGCTTCACTGACCTCTACCTCACAGGGTAGACAGTCAAAGAATTAACAGACTGAAGCTAGAATTTTTTGGCTATGGGTAGAAAAAGAATTTGAGGGTAGACAGTCAAGCTAGAAGAATTAACAGACTGAAGCTAGAAGCTCTTCTTGCAACAATCATATGAGCTAGAGAGCTGGAACTAATCCAAGTCTAAGGGGACTGAATCTATTGCATGTCAATGGTTGTCAGTCTAGTGCTAAATGAACTACCACTCTTATAATAGTAGATTGTAAATTTGATTCAAGTCTTTTCCGTTTCTATGCTTGTAAGTTTGTTAATAGGTCTTGTAACCTTGGTTGATGTCCTCCTGGCATTTTGCTCATGTTAAAGGAGTGGTCAGTTCATTTGACCACCTCTTAGCTTAATGTACTACCCTTTATCATTTAAATAATAAATATAAATAATATGTTTCAATGTTATTTTCATTTGCACGATGTACATTTTTTTTTTTCATTTCTGTTTTTATTTTGGGACGAATGCCGGTGCTCCGTAAATTCTTAAGCCATGGCGGTAAATGTTACCCGTAACTGTAAGTTATCATTTGGCCACGTTAACATGTAGATAGCAATGGCTATGGTTAAAACGAATCTATGTGGCTTAAAGGTACACATTAGCCACGTTGAAATCCTATTGTGTGTCCGTAAGGAATTTATCACCATGGTTTAACAATTTTCCCGTGTCCTAAAAGTAAACAATAGCCACGTTGAATTTTTTTTGCGTGTTTTTTATAAAGGTTATCGTCATGGTGTTCCAAGTTCAGTGTAGCTACTGGTCATAAATTGGCCATGATAAAATGAATTTTGCGTGTCCGATTTATGACAAAAGCCACGACTAAAATAAAATTCACGTGACTTTAAGGTAAACTTTAGTCACATATAATCAAATCGTGTGTCTATAAGGATCCTATGGCCATGGTGATAGTGAAAATGCTTAACTACAAAAAAATTAATGAGTACCATATAGACACGGTTTTAGAGTTATGGCCATGGTAAATCATATTTTATAGCCACTCAAAGTTTATGTATCCATAAAGATACCTCTTTGTCACGGCACCTGATGCCACATTTTTGGAGTGAAAAAAATCCATGACCAAAAGCCTATGGACACGGTGATTAAGTGTGTCCAATGTGAAGATTTGTACTAGTGTCATACGTAGCCTACACGACAAGAGAATAGCGAGTCTATTATGCTACATTATACGTAGATGAACAATAGCTTATAATGTGACCAAGGAAACTGATACAAACCTGATCGAGTCAACGAACGCACACGCGGGTAACTTCTTTTCGCGGTTAATCCAGTTATTGAACGATTCAGCAACGCTTGAAGAAGTCTGACCATACCTACAGCCCTTGAAGAACGCACTGGACCACTTTTCCTTTGGAATGTTGCGGCAGTAGTCATCAACCCAAGGCCTTCCCAAATTAACCATTTCTTGAAGAGCTTCCTCGTATGTTGCAGGAGAAAGAGCATATGTCGCCTTTCGGAAAGCATCAATCACTTCTTTATACTTTTCGTTAGACTTTGCAATAGGTAAGTTTTTGTCCAAGTGGAAGTAACAATAGCTTTGATGAGAATTAGAGAATACTTTTGGAATATATTTAACCAACCCTTCAGCTCGGTCAGTCATAAAAGTGATTGGGCGATCATCATCCAAAGCATCCTTCAGATTCTTGAAAAACCATTCCCAGTTGTCATTCGTTTCACCAGATACTAATCCAAATGCGAGGGGATAAAAACCTGCAAAAGGTATTAGTTATGTTAAGCAACTGCTAAAATGAAAACAACCAGTACATGTTGATATGTAGTCCTTTTTTCTGCTAAAAGGTAAATAATAACCAACTGCTATAAACAGTTGATGTTATTTTTTTGACATTACATATTGACATGCAGTATGGTTTATCTCATACTCACTAAGGTCAATATGTAGTATTGTTTACCTCTTTGTCAATATGTGAAAATATGACACTACATATTGACATGCAGTGTGGTTTTCCTCGTACTCAGTAAGGTCAATATGTAGTACTATCCTCATTGTCAGTATTGTCAGTATTGTAGTAAAAAAAACAGTTACCTTGATTGCCATTAAGACATGTTGCTTCCATGAGACCTCCTCTAAAAGTTCCAGTGAGAAATGTACAATCGAAGAATATCATCGGACGACATAGTTTATAGCCCTCTCTACAAGCTCCAAAGCAAACAAAAAGTCTTTTGAATCTTTTTGTAGCATCATCGAAGTCGAAATCAATAAATGACCCGGGGTTTGTTTCCCTAACAACATTCACCCACCAAGCAAGATCAGTGTAGGACTTGACATCATTACCAAAAATCTGTTTATGCGATAACTCAATTGCATGATATGCGTGGTGATACTGGATTTCGATCCCGCCAACAACTTTAATATAATCTATGATCTCTGCTGGCGTTATGCGAGGGTTGTGCCTGACATGCTCATAAATTAGATTGTTCATGAGTTTTCTCGTAACTTTTGGATTCTTCAACATATAACCCCCGCCACAGGTGTGCCTTCCCCCATATTCCTTTATCTTAAAAACATCAAGAGAACTACCAATGACAGTTGCATGAAGCCTCCATGAACAACCTTTCACGCTGCATACGGCGGTGAATCTCTCAAGGTCATTCTTCTTCTTAATTACCTCATATCCAGTTCTCATGCAGTATTTTTGGCATGCTAGACGTACAACATCAACACCACCATAGAATAATTGTTTTGGATCATCAAAAATCTTCTCCCAACCATCTGAAAAAAATACATTTGGGACCTCTTTACCATCTTTCAAGTAGCTGTTTTTTGCACTAACAACTAAGTCTGCATTACTGTCAACTTCCACACGCCTAGAAGAACTAGATGCGCTAGCTGAAATTACATCCACCTGCAAATCAAAGAAAGCCGATTGCTTTGCAGAATGTAATGCAGCGATGCTCTGGAGAGTTATGTCGGCAAGAATAGGAACTATCGCTTGATTCTGGAAATAGTTAACCAGAATAGTCGATGGAGTCAACCAGCTCCATATATTACAGATGCAAAATTTCAAATCCTGTAAAGTTGAAAACGATGTAACCAAATATGCAAAATGGTATTGCTTATGGTATACATGGCAATAGCAAGAAAAATCTGGTTCGGGAGCAACGTCAGACATGTTAACCCTGTAAAAAATGATCCAAAAATTAACTATTGGTAATATCCATATCAATATGATATGTATAACCCTGTACTGAGTCTAAAAAAGAGTCTCTATATGATACGTTTTGATATCATGCGTATTGACATGTACTGATATGAACTAAAAAGTGTCTCTGTATGGATATATATTGTATCATTTCGATATGTATTAACATGTTATCTCAGACTCAATAAGGTAACCAACTGCTTGACACTACGTATTGACATGTAGTATGGTTTATCTCATACTCAGTAATGCCAATATGTAGTATGGTTTACCTCTTTGTCAATATGTGAAAAGCTGGAACTACATATTGACATGCAGTATGGTTTACCTCGAACTCAGTATTGACATGTACTGCGATGAACCAAAAAGAGTCTCTGTATGGATATGTATTGTATCATTTCGATATGTATCGACATGTCAGTACATGCATTACGTATTGACATGTACTGACTCATATTGATATGTATTGGCATCTACTGTAGGATAAAAGAGAGCATGCTATATGCAGTACGTATTGGTATGTAATACAGATATAGTGTATCATAGAATAATTAGTATTTGAGAATCATGATCATATCAACAAAAAAAAGCATGCTAATGAACTGTAGATATATCAAAAAGAGAAAACAAACATTACTACACGATCTGTCAAATGAAACTAAACAGAACAGCAGCAGAAAAAAGTAGAAAATACAAAAATCAGATTACAAAACAGAACATACCTTGTTCGAATCTGAGATAAACCTAATTCGAAGCTCAGATACCTAATTGAAACACACAAAAATCACGCAAATTACTTAAAAACTCGAATGGAAACTGAATTGAACAATGTAAATCATCATAAAACTGAAATCATAAAAGAAAGATAACAATGTACATCATAGATAATTATCCTGATAGAAATCGGATCAGAATAAACCTAATTATTCATCAAGATTCCAAGAACAGCAGTAGATTAAAAGGATAAATACCTTGGCTCGAAGCTCAGATGAACCTAATTCGAAGCTCAGATAAACCTAATCCGAAGCTCAGATGAAGATGATTGAAAACGCAGCAGCAGAGAAAAGTGAGAGAACCTAATCCAAAACGCAGCAGCATAGAAAAGTGAAAGAACCGATCTGAGAAGAAAATAGAGAGGAAAGAAACTGATTTCAGAGAAACTGACTTTGATTTTTGTTCGTCACTTTGAGTTGCAGAAGGGTATATTTGGAATATTTGAATTACGGTCTTGTGTCAACCGCACGTGGATGGACTAGGGAATAAAGTTTTTGGTCCAAAAACATGTTTTTGGACCAGTGGATAATTCTAATCTGGGGGTGGACTACACATTAACCGGTTCTCCCATTTCTGGACTAACCAGTAATTCCTAGTATAGAAAATTCCTGTTTAGTCCAAAAACCCGACCCGGGTTTAGTGTGTAGTCCAGCAGGATAGAACAATTATCCTTTAGTCCAAAAAAGTTTAAAAGCAACCGAAATTACCTCTATACCCCATACACACGTAGCTGTTTTTTGGGACCTCTTTACCATCTTTCAAGTAGCTGTTTTTTGCACTAACAACTAAGTCTGCATTACTTTAAACTTCCACATGCCTAGAAGAACTAGATGCGCCAGCTAAAATTACATCCACCTGCAAATCAAAGAAAGCCGATTGCTTTGCAGAATGTAATGCAGCAATGCTCTGGAGCGTTACGTCGGCAAGAATAGGAACTATCTCTTGATTCTGGAAATAGTTAACCAGAATAGTCGATGGAGTCAACCAGCTCCACATATTACAGATGCAAAATTTCAAATCCTCTAAAGTTGAAAACGATGTAACCAAATATGCAAAATGGTATTGCTTATGGTATACATGGCAATACCAAGAAAAATCTGGTTCGAGAGCAACGTCAGACATGTTAACCCTATAAAAAATGATCCAAAAATTAACTATTGGTAATATCCATATCAATATGATACGTATAACCCTGTACTGAGTCTAAAAAAGAGTCTCTATATGATACGTTTTGATATCATACGTATTGACATGTACTGAGATGAACTAAAAAGTGTCTCTGTATGGATATGTATTGTATCATTTCGATATGTATTAACATGTTATCTCAGACTTAGTAAGGTAACCAACTGCTTGACACTACGTATTGACATGTAGTATGGTTTATCTCATACTCAGTAAGGCCAATATGTAGTATGGTTTACATCTTTGTCAATATGTGAAAAGCTGGAACTACATATTGACATGCAGTATGGTTTACCTCGAACTCAGTATTGACACGTACTGCGATGAACCAAAAAGAGTCTATGTATGGATATATATTGTATCATTTCGATATGTATCGACATGTCAGTACATGCATTACGTATTGACATGTACTGACTCATATTGATATGTATTGGCATCTACTGTAGGATAAAAGAGAGCATGCTATATGCAGTACGTATTGGTATGTAATACAAATATAGTGTATCATAGAATAATTAGTATTTTGAGAATCATGATCATATCAACAAAAAAAAGCATGCTAATGAACTGCAGATATATCAAAAAGATAAAACAAACATTACTACACGATCTGTCTAATGAAACTAAACAGAACAGCAGCAGAAAAAAGTAGACAATACAAAAATCAGATTACAAAATAGAACATCCTTGTTCGAATCTGAGATAAACCTAATTCGAAGCTCAGATACCTAATTGAAACACACAAAAATCACGCAAATTACTTAAAAACTCGAACGGAAACTGAATTGAACAATGTAAATCATCATAAAACTGAAATCATAAAAGAAAGATAACAATGTACATCATAGACAATTATCCTGATAGAAATCGGATCAGAATAAACCTAATTATTCATCAAGATTCCAAGAACAGCAGCAGATTAAAAGGATAAATACCTTGGTTCGAAGCTCAGATGAACCTAATTCGAAGCTCAGATAAACCTAATCCGAAGCTCAGATGAAGATGATTGAAAACGCAGCAGCAGAGAAAAGTGAGAGAACCTAATCCAAAACGCAGCAGCATAGAAAAGAGAGAGAACCGATCTGAGGAGAAAAAAGAGAGGAAATAAACTGATTTCAGAGAAACTGACTTTGATTTTTGTTCGTCACTTTGAGTTGCAGAAGGGTATATTTGGAATATTTGAATTACAGTCTTGTGTCAACCGCACGTGGATGGACTAGGGAATAAAGTTTCTGGTCCAAAAGCATGTTTTGGGACCAGCGGATAATTCTAATCTGGGGGTGGACTACACATTAACCGGTTCTCTCATTTCTGGACTAACCAGTAATTCCTAGATTCTACATCGATTGTAGTAAAGGGCGCTAATTAGGGTTTCAACCAATCTGGGGATTGCTCAAACGATCAATATTTGATCCCGTGACCACCCAGGGCCGGTTTCATGACCCCTTGGTCGGTCCCTCATCTCTTCATAATTAATTAGGTTTTATCACCTAAGGTTCAGACGAGCATTATCTCAATAAATGATTAAACCAACATTTAATCATCCTTTCATCAAATCAACTTGTCTTCATGATACCTTGATATTTGCTCACGTGAGCATCTAGGCACTACATGGTCAACCCATAATCTCATGTAGCCGGTCCTCTTCACTCCATGGTTATTTTTCAATAAACCGTCAGTAAATCATTAATTAATTAAATTAGGGTTTTGAGTCCAAGGTTAATGATTCCAGATTCAAACGCTAATAATTTTACGTTGATCCCGTGATCAACATTTTATTTATCATACTTGGTTCAATTGCCAGTATTCTGATTTAATATTTTATTTGGTCATGCTACCATAATTCATCAAACGAGCAATATTTGCTCAGATGAGAAATACTTGCTCAAACCAAAGAATAATGGTTCAACTATCAATATTCAACAATTCATCGAATGAGCAGTATTTTCTCACGCTAACTTATTCACACATTGATAGGTGTGGAATACACCGTATTTACTATCTAGTAGTTACGCTTTCTTTGTTATTTCTCTTGTGAATTATGTACTTTACGCGTGTTTTTGAGTTATTAGGTACTCTGGAGTCGCACGGAGGAAAAGAAGCGGAAATCATTCAAATTGAGTCAAAAGGCGTAATTATCATTTCACATGCTATTGGGAGCTGAGACAAGGTTAAGGGGCAACTCTATTCGGAGGAATACTATCTGGAGCTGAGCCAAGGTTAAGGGGCTGCAACAAGGATGGCCCTTATCTGGGACTAGGGGTTGGCTGAATCCAATTATTACAACCCTAGATCGCGAGTCTCTTTCTCTCATTCATTTCATTCACCTGAAACAGAATTTGAGAAATTAAACCAAAGTGACCTCTCTCTATGAAACCGAGAGATATAGATGAAGTTTATGAGATAAAGAAGAACAAGAGATCAGAGATTGAATCTCAGATAGATGTGGTTTTTGCTGTGATTCGAGTGGAGTGAGAAAATGGGTTTCGATAGATGAATAAGGTGAAGAACGATGTTGTGATATGGAGCGAGGTGGGTTTGGTGGTCGTGATAATAAATAGGTAATGTTAGACTTCGATTTGCATCTGCAATTGAAGAATAAGAAGGTGAAATGGTTTCGATGGCAATTTCAGTCCGGGAAGGAGGAGGAAATAAATCGATGATGTTGTTTAATCGATGGATGTGTTCTAGGTCCGAAATTGAAGCTGATCTGAGAGATGAATAAGTGCTTGAATTACAATGGGTGGAGTTCATTTGCTGAATCAGTAGCTTGTGTTATGTTGAAGAACAAGAGTAATTAGGATTTGAAATGTTGAAATTGAGACATGGATTGAAGTTGGGTTCGATGTGAATCATTCCTTTGTCATGGGTTTGTGGTCGAGGTCAAGAATTCAGGGTTAACTGATTTAAGGAAGTGGAAGACGATGGCAGCTTTGATTGGGATGATTAAGGAAATGGCTCTGGTGGTAAAAGAGAGACATTGACTGAGGTTGTGGGATTGAAGCTACAGTCGGAGATTGAATGAGCATATGGAACTGAGCTGGAGATAATGGGTCTTAGTTTGTGAAAGGAATTGGTGGTTTCACTGGGATTGAGTTAGCAGTCAACAGTGAGGATGTGATATTGAAGTTCCTGGGGTTGAGCAGCTGAAGTTGAGCTGCAAAGTATGAGATGGCTGCTGTGAACTTGGCCTGAGATGGTGGTGATTGTCGTAGGAAATTGCAGGGATGTCGACTGTGTGAGCAGCTGAGACACAAAGGAAATGGAATTAGTGAAACAAAGTGCAGTGAAGGCAATGGTGGTGATTGTGTGGGTATTCTGCTGATGAAGCAAGAGACAATAACTGAGACATGGAGATGGCAAATGTGAAGATGTTGATGCTGATAAAGTGCCAGGGAATGTACAGGCTTGTTGGGATTGATGTGGATTTGCAGGCATGGCAATAGACCTGGAGGTTTGTGCTTGTGAAGAGTGGCTCAGGTGATAGTAATGTAAGTGGTAGTTGCAGCTGAAACAAGGGAATGAGTTGGCTGGTGTTGGTCTGTGTGTGTGTGTGGTTTGTCCAAAATGGAAGAGATGTTTGTGGAGCTACAGATATGGGTGATGCTGCAGTTAAGAAATAAGAAGAATGTGGCTAAAGCACAATGATGGTGCAGCACAAGACTAGGCTGTGCAATTTGGGTTATGGCATTTGCAATGGTTTTGGCCTGATTCGACTCAGCCCATTCAGCTGGTTAGATGGCTGACTAGACCCTGAATCAGGGCTGACTTATGAGTTGGAGTTTGACTCGGCCGGCTGACTCTCCTGACCCGATTTGACTCGGTCTGACCTTGACCGAGTTGACCCAGTTGACTGGTGACCGGTTTGCCGGTCACCGGCGACACTTTCCGGCGACACTTCCGGCCAATTTCCGGCCATAATCCCAGTTCTCCGGCGACGAATTTTGGACATTATTTTACATGGGTTTTTTCTCACACATGGGCTTGGTGGACCACTTGGAGATGGGTTTTGAGAAGACCTAATATTGGAAAGAGTATCCTTTATGGAAAGAGAGAAACATATTAAAGAGAAGACTTATATATTATATTTTATTATCTTTTTGCCTCTACTTTTGTTTTCTAGGGTTTAGAACCATGAAGTCTTTCCTCTTTCTTCTTGTTATGAACTCCATGAATATGAGCTAGAGTTTTCTTTTGGTTATGGATTAGTTGGATTTCCAAACATGAGTTTTTGTTCAATAAATTAGTTTTCTCTCATATTATCGTTTATGATTCACCATTAATATTGTTACATGATTTGAATGTTTGTTTTGTCAAGTTGCAAATTGGTAGAACTCACATGCATGTCTTTTGCTAGATTAGGGTTATTATACGCAAAAGTGATAATTCCTGATTTGAAGTAGCATAAATATGATTATAGTTTGTAGTGATATATTCTTATGATCATATGTGAACCATAACCTTTGTTAAATCGGATTAGTGCTTTTACACGTTCGATTGCTTTGATTGGCCTGATTTCATAGAACCTATTGCATCTAGGGAATTAAACTTGATTAGTGCTTTTACACGTTGGGTTGTTCTTTTAGATAGAATTCATATTCGCATCTTTTAATGTGTTTGTTGATGACAAGAGGAGATTAGCGGGATATTCTTACGATCAAGGTATTCTAGGGCCTTTGATAAAAGTTGAGATTAAAATATCAATTCTAGTTATTGTGTTGAAAACATGTTTGTGATTGAAGACGAAATCCATGACCAATACTTTCTCATCCTTGATTTGATTTGTTTACCTTTATTGTTTGCTTTTATTTAGTTTATTATTATAAAAACCACAAAACCCCCGGTGTTATTTATAGGGAACCGAAACAATTTGACAACCTAAGTCCTCTCTGTGGGAACGATCCTTTCTTGCCCTTGCTATATTTATATTTTGAGTAGTAAGAAAGTGTAATTTATTTTTGACGCCTACGACAGCGATTAAATTTTGGCGCCGTTGCCGGGGAGGCAGCGGTTGTCACTTGTTTTTGGTTTCTTATTTTTGTTTTTAGTTTATTTTTTTTTAGTTTTTCTTATTTTCTGGTTTTGACATAGTTTTGAGAACTCTTGTTTCAGGTGCTTACTATGGACGGAGCATATTGGAGCAATGGATACGGTTTTCAACAACCTCAACACTATGAAAATTACCCACCATCTATGGGATGCAATCAAAACCAATTTATTGGCTATGATGCATATCCTAGAGAACCTTATGGTGATTTTCATACATACCAACAACAACCTTGTAGTGGGTATGTAAGTCAAGAACCTAGGTGGGATAATTCTACATCTAATTGGCTTTATTCGAGTTGTATGCAGATTTTGAATGGATTACAAGACATGCAACAAAGGATAGACCAACTTGACCGTGATAGAGAGAACGTCGCACAAACCAATTTTTGGAATATTTCTTCTTACCCGACTCCAGATCGTAGTTATGATCATTTACCCATTCAAAGGGAAGAGTCATGGGAAAGAGAACATATTGTAGTCAATGGTGGTAAGCGTGTGAACGTCAAGAAACTTGCGCAGAAATTATACAAGTTGGAAGATGATGGAGCCTCGGAAGAGCTTGTCGATGAAATTAATAGGACCATTCATATGGAACTTAAACGACGTCGTGATAAGGGTTGGGAAACCGACGACGATTCTTATTATGGTGAGTCTGAAAATGAAGACGAAGATGATTGTGTTAAAAAGGACCAACCTTTGGAAATATTTGGTGACATTAGCTTAGTTGACTCAACTCTTGATCTTTATAATGATCAAACACCTATTCAAAAGGTAAATGAGTATGATGAAACTAGTGTGTTACAAAACAACTTTGCAACAAGGTTTGAGTCTAATGAAGAGGAGAATTTTGAGAATGAAACCGTTATGACCACTATTGTGGAAGACCCAATTGAGCTTGCAAATGATTATAATGATGATGTTTATGTCGAGACTTTGGTTACGGCAGAAACGGACGAAGAATGGTTGCAAGGTTTGATAGAGGACCATGATATGTATGAGGTGAATTATTCACTTGAGTTTTTCAAGGATGAAGAGGATTCCGTGATACAAGAGATTGTGCAAGGTTTGTCTAACCCGTTGCCTATTGTTTCTTCTCCTTTACCTCTTATTGGTTTGAATGTATGTGCTTCGAGAATATTGTTGAATGACTTTGTTTCTCGTTTTCCGCCATTAGAGATACTTGATTCTCATACTATGCAGGTTATGGAACAAGAAACCGTGGAAGTACCCGACTTCTATATTCTTTATACACTTCCAAGTGTGGACAAGAATAAGTATGGGAGAAGCTTTTATCGGTTAATAGCTTCACTTATGTTTTATATTACTAATATTTGTGTGAAGCTAGTGTTTGCAAAACAGGTTCTTTGGAAGGATCCTCAACTTTTCAGATTGTTGATATATGGGGAATGAATCTTGCAAGGATATAGTCGGGCTGACGACTTTAAACCAAGCGCTACATGGGAGGCAACCCATAGGTTTTGTATCTCTTATCTTTTAATTTTTCTTTTCTTGTTTTTTTTTTTTATGCTTTCTTGTCGCATATTGTTATATGATTTCCCACCTTGACTTTCTTTGGACGATTCAATTTACATTGAGGACAATGTAAAGTTTAAGTGTGGGGGAGTGGTTAAGCATTTGCGTTGTAAATTTTTCAACTTTTTCAACTTTTTTGTGAAATAGTGAATAAAAAACTCCAACTTGTGGTTAGTTTAGAGTCACATAGTATACATGTCGCTAAGATTACATCGAGAATCTCATAAGAGTGACTGAACTTAGAGATGACAGAGAACATGATCGAGTTTCTTAATTGTATGAGAGTTAAAGTTGGATTTAACCATGCCAGTGGCAAATAAGGTGCAGACTGAATTCGGTATTAGAGTAGTGATCCCCTATAGTGGAGACTACCCATGTTACATAATGTGAGGCACCGACCTTCAATTCTATGTACCTGTCTAAATTTGTGCTTTTAGAGTGTGTGTCACCGTACGTTAATTCCGGGCAGAATGGTGAGCTGCCCAACCTCCCACCGTAGAGGCACTATTTTGATCTCTTGAGTGCTATTTTTATCAACCATGTTGGTGACATCGAATTGCTAACTTACATACCACTTATAATCTTGTTCGCAGTTAGCACCATCCGCCTTATCTCTCTCTACACCAACAGGTCCATAGAAACACCATCATCATCAACAAGAGGAGCATCACAAATTTGAAGGAAAGTTGAACACGTTTGAGGTTTACAAGCAACGGTACAGAATTGAGCAGATTTCATATTCAAGTAAAGCAACAAAACAAGGAGCAGAATTTTTATAAGTTGAAGACTATTGTACAAGAGTGAAAATTATCAAGGATGAGAGTTCGAGAAGTTTATGATATCAAGACATATAAGTTGTGAAGAACCAAGCGGTAAAGTACTTACACCATGGCCTTTGTACTTACATTTTTATTTTATTTGTATTTTACTTTCTCTTGTCTTAAAAAAAAAAAAAAAAAAAAAAAAGACAAGAGAAAATTTCTTTAGGTTCATCATTAGTGTTATTGTTTTATTTTGTATTTGTTTTATTTTTATTCAAAAAAAAAAAAAAAAAAAGAAAAAAAAAAAAAAAAAAAAAAAAAAAAATTATTTGTATAGTTTGTTTTTAGTTTTGTATTCTTTAAATAAAGCCAATGGAAAGAAGAAATATCTATAATGAAGTTTCAAGCAACAAGGAATTAGAGGAAAGAATCATATTGTCAAGATTCTACGAAGTTCAAGAGTTGAAGACCGAAGACGAAGATGAAGACACCGATTGAAGACCGAAGACGTTTCTATGGATGCTGTGAGAGTGGTGCTAGCTGCACGCCGAACAGATAACGAGGTAAGTAAGCATATTCCCACCTTCGTTAAGTGGTTGATTTCCTTTCGTAGAGATCGTCAGAAAAATGGGTTTTCAAAAATGAATAAAAGATGTGGGTTTTCAAAACAATTCGGAGGGTTTTACCTTCCTACTATTCAATGTGTCTCAGGATTCTCTCTTCATTCCTACCTGGACACATGTGTGACCCATAAAAAGCTGTTTATTATTGAGAGCAATATCATAAAACCCTTTCTTGTGAGGCAGAGTCGAGACTTTTGATCACTTCGAACCCGAATTTCTTTCGAGAAGGGATAGTTATTTCTCTCTCAACTTTTAAGGATGAGATTGTGTTCATTTATGTGTCTAACTTCTTATTACTAGTGTGCAGAATCTCTATGTCTTCTTAGCGCGTTGGATGCTATCATTACGGAGAACTAGTAAGTTGGAAAAATAGGTTTTGTGGGTATATCTCTAGTAAACCCTCACGAGACTATAACTCGTCCACTAGGGACACCTAGTGGTTTAAAGGCTTGTTATTTATGCTAAAAGTGACCGTAGCCTCGACGACACGGAGTTGTATGTATCTTTTGGAATTGTTTGGTTTGATTTGCTCGAGGACTAGCAAAGTCTAAGTGTGGGGGAATCTGATAGGTGTGGAATACACCGTATTTACTATCTAGTAGTTACGCTTTCTTTGCTATTTCTCTTGTGAATTATGTACTTTACGCGTGTTTTTGAGTTATTAGGTACTCTGGAGTCGCACGGAGGAAAAGAAGCGGAAATCATTCAAATTGAGTCAAAAAGGCGTAATTGTCATTTCACATGCTATTGGGAGCTGAGCCAAGGTTAAGGGGCAACTCTATTCGGAGGAATACTATCTGGAGCTGAGCCAAGGTTAAGGGGCTGCAACAAGGATGGCCCTTATCTGGGACTAGGGGTTGGCTGAATCCAATTATTACAACCCTAGATCGCGAGTCTCTTTCTCTCATTCATTTCATTCACCTGAAACAGAATTTGAGAAATTAAACCAGCAGCCTCTGCTACTGAAACCGAGAGATATAGATGAAGTTTATGAGATAAAGAAGAACAAGAGATCAGAGATTGAATCTGAGATAGAGGTGGTTTTTGCTGTGATTCGAGTGGAGTGAGAAAATGGGTTTCGATAGATGAATAAGGTGAAGAACGATGTTGTGATATGGAGCAGGTGGGTTTGGTGGCTGTGATAATAAATAGGTAATGTTAGACTTCGATTTGCATCTGCAATTGAAGAATAAGAAGGTGAAATGGTTTCGATGGCAATTTCAGTCCAGGGAAGGAGGAGGAAATAAATCTGATGATGTTGTTTAATCGATGGATGTGTTCTAGGTCTGAAATTGAAGCCGATCTGAGAGATGAATAAGTCTTTGAATTACAGCGGGTGGAGTTCATTTTCTGAATCTGTAGCTTGTGTTATGTTGAAGAACAAGAGTAATTAGGATTTGAAATGTTGAAATTGAGACATGGATTGAAGCTGGGTTCGATGTGAATCTGTTCACTGTCATGGGTTTGTGGTCGAGGTCAAGAATTCAGGGTTAACTGATTCAAGGAAGTAGAAGACGGTGGCAGCTTTGATTGGGATGATTAAGGAAATGGCTCTGGTGGTAAAAGAGAGACATTGACTGAGCTTGTGGGATTGAAGCTATAGTCGGAGATTGAATGAGAATATGGAACTGAGCTGGAGATAATGGGTCTTAGTTTGTGAAAGGAATTGGTGGTTTCACTGGGATTGAGTTAGCAGTCAACAATGAGGATGTGATATTGAAGTTCCTGGGGTTGAGCAGCTGAAGTTGAGCTGCAAAGTATGAGATGGCTGCTGTGAACTTGGCCTGAGATGGTGGTGATTGTCGTAGGAAATTGCAGGGATGTCGACTGTGTGAGCAGCTGAGACACAAAGGAAATGGAATTAGTGAAACAAAGTGCAGTGAAGGCAATGGTGGTGATTGTGTGGGTATTCTGCTGATGAAGCAAGAGACAATAACTGAGACATGGAGATGGCAAATGTGAAGATGTTGATGCTGATAAAGTGCCAGGGAATGTACAGGCTTGTTGGGATTGATGTGGATTTGCATGCATGGCAATAGACCTGGAGGTTTGTGCTTGTGAAGAGTGGCTCAGGTGCTAGTAATGCAAGTGGTGGTTGCAGCTGAAACAAGGGAATGAGTTGGCTGGTGTTGGTCTGTGTGTGTGTGTGGTTTGTCCAAAATGGAAGAGATATTTGTGGAGCTACAGATATGGGTGATGCTGCAGTTAAGAAACAAGAAGAATGTGGCTAAAGCACAATGATGGTGCAGCATACAAGACTAGGCTGTGCAATTTGGGTTATGGCCTTTGCAATGGTTTTGGCCTGATTCGACTCAGCCCATTCAGCTGGTTAGATGGCTGACTAGACCCTGAATCAGGGCTGACTTCTGAGTTAGAGTTTGACTTGGCCGGCTGACTCTCCTGACCCGATTTGACTCGGTCTGACCTTGACCGAGTTGACCCAGTTGACTGGTGACCGGTTTGCCGGTCACCTGAGATACTTTCCGGCGACACTTCCGGCCAATTTCCGGCCATAATCCCAGTTCTCCGGCGACGAATTTTGGACATAATTTTACATGGGTTTTTTCTCACACATGGGCTTGGTGGACCACTTGGAGATGGGTTTTGAGAAGACCTAATATTGGAAGGAGTATCCTTTATGGAAAGAGAGAAACATATTAAAGAGAAGACTTATATATTATATTTTATTATCTTTTTGCCTCTACTTTTGTTTTCTAGGGTTTAGAACCATGAAGTCTTTTCTCTTTCTTCTTGTTATGAAATCCATGACCAATACTTTCTCATCCTTGATTTGATTTGTTTACCTTTATTGTTTGCTTTTATTTAGTTTATAATTATAAAAACCACAAAACCCCCGGTGTTATTTATAGGGAACTGAAACAATTTGACAACCTAAGTCCTCTCTGTGGGAACGATCCTTTCTTGCCCTTGCCCTTGGTATATTTATATTTTGAGTAGTAAGAAAGTGTAATTTATTTTTGACGCCTACGACAGCGATTACACATCATGTCTCTGTCTCAACAGACATGTTCAATTCATGAGTCTCAGAACATTTCCAAA
Organism: Papaver armeniacum; assembly: GCA_023531295.1. NCBI lineage: Eukaryota > Viridiplantae > Streptophyta > Magnoliopsida > Ranunculales > Papaveraceae > Papaver > Papaver armeniacum. Next base: position 62,409 of record JAJJWW010013770.1, read on the forward strand.
CCACGTTCGACTCAACAATACAAGGACTCATCGTCCCATGAAGTCATGAAGTCAACAATTGACTAACTAAATACACGTCTGCCTTGCAGACTCCACAATCACACGAGACATCAATCGTGTTACATGGGGGGATATTAACTAGGGTTTTGGTCTGGCGGTCTACGGCACGTGTGTTCATACACACGATGGAATGTGAGCAAGTTATGCAATCAGTTGAAGGAGTTAACAAAGTAGTGGATGGAAAATCAACCAAGTCTCCGCACGATGAGCAACTGGTTTCAAACACGATTTCCATTTCCCCACTCTTTGATTCCATCAACTGTCACACTTCATGGGATCATGGTGTCTATGATTCCAGCAATATAAATAAGTCTCTGAATCATGATTGAATATACAACGATTTCACGTCTCACAGACAACACGAGTGTAGGATTCAAATATCGCACAACATATTTTCTTAGCGTGAGAGATTCAATTATTTCCTTAACTCGCGAGATGAGCTTGCGAGATTCATTATTTTCCATAACTCGCGAGAATGTAGCAAGACTTGCGAGAATGTCTCGCGAGAAGGTAGCAAGACTTGCGAGAATGTCTCGCGAGAAGGTAGCAAGAGCCTGTGAAATTATCAAAGAGCTCGCGAGAATATGAGCTGTATGTGAGCTGTCATCCACTATGTAAACACCTATATAAAGAGGAGAGCAGGAGAGAGAAAGGGAGAGATAGATTTTTTGTAAAAGGGAGAGACACATTTTAGAGAGGGAGAGATATTATTTTTCTTTATCATCTTCTTCCCCAAATAATTAGATCTAGAGCTCTAGAAAATATCCATTAATGGAGATTTCCAATGTAATATTAATGTAACCTCAACAATCATAGTGAAGAATCGTGGATGTAGATCACATTGATCGAACCACGTAAAAAATCTTATGTGTCTATTTAAATTTCTAGCACTTATATTTTGAGATTTAGGTGATTAATAAGTTTAGATCTAGAAATTATTATCAAGATATAGTGAGGGGTGTAGTGTGGGAAATCCTGCAACTACATATGCGCTAGAAACAGGGACCTAATCTTGTTGGTTCAAGAAGATTTAGAAAAATCGTTTATAAGTGAAAAAAGAGAAGGAAAAACACCAGACAAAGAAAAGAACGATGTAGACAGGGAAAACGAACTGTTAATTGTTAGATTGAAGAAGATTCAAAGAAATTAGTTATTGTGGGAGGTGGATTTCAATGGATCTAAAGGCTTCCAGATTAAGTATGGAAACTACACCAAAGGCTCGTGACCATACAGAAGGAGATGTGTCGAGAGGCAGATGAAGAAAAAACCACATGTATGACTGTAGCGTCCGCACATAGGTAAAGAGGAAAAGTACGAGTCAATAAAACGAACAGGTGAAGAAATTGGTAGGGGAAGATGTTTCGCAGGAGCAGGAAATATCATTATAGCCCAAAGTAGACTCTACTCGGCAGCGAGGAGAAGAACATGAAGGCATTAGTTAGGAAGATTTAATTTGAGAGATGCAAACTCATCAGTCCCATCGGGTTAGCAAAGACAAATTTATCAAAGAGTAAAGAACGGCAGGGGCCAGAGCTTCGTCAACAATTTTGGCAAGAGCAAATACTTGAGGGGCATCACTGAGACGAATCCGTGATACACGAAGTATCACCTTCAGCGAACATTCAATGAAAGACAAAATACTCACCACGAACAGCCAAAGGCGGGAGTAAGGATTGGAACTTAATTGACCTTGAGAGGTTAAACTTGTAAGCGAAGAGAACATCCTCAATCAGTCGAGGAGAGATAGTGAATTGCAAATTAGCAATCTATGGGGAAGATAGATAAGACAGTGGCGAAGAAGAACAAAAGTGAAGTTAAACAAAGCTACATCAAATTGCATCAACAGGTGGTGAACCCGCAACGTAACCAACGATAATTCTTGACGAATGTGTACAGCTAATCCCAGGCGATGTCTTCGTCAGCAAGACACGAGAATCTAACGCAGTTTATATCACCATCTTCAACTCGCAAGGAGTTATGAAATTTAGTTTGTACTTCATCGCAAGCAACATCGAAGTTACAAAGAACTCGGACTATAATCATAAGAGATAAATAAGTTCGCCAAAGAGAGAGCGGTCGAAGGGCGAGATGATTCCAAACTGCAAAGAAAATGACAACGAAAAGGTCACTTCGTGAACTAAAAGCATCGAGAGAGTATGGTGCACATTTTCATGAGAACTCTAGTAGAAACAAACAAAGAGACGTGCTGCTATGGGAGAGTGGCAGTGAGTGCAAGGTTATCAGAATTTGTAACAATAGGAGAGGCGTCAATTTGGGGATTGTATAGGTATACATTCTTGCCAGTGGCATTGATTGGGGAAATAGTGTAAAGTTGGATTATTGTGTGAATATAAGCCGTGTCAGAGATAAATCTGGTGTGTTTGCGAATGGAGATATTCATTGGTTGGACGACCAAAGAACTGTTGATTGCTTTTAATTTGGCTGATGAAGTCATCTCGAGAACTTCCATCACTGCCTTATTCGGGACGGTAGCTAAATTGTGTTTGCCTTTGCCATATTTGGAAGAACAATGAATTGATTTGTTGATTCAAAACAATGAATGATTGAACATCTTCTCTAGAGCAAATGGTGAATGAAGAGATTACCTAGTCAAGCAACAGACGAAGCTCACCATCAGCTCATTTAGCAGTTCGCAAAATTTAGTATCTGCGACGTTAATAATTCTTGCGATGTCTTCGCAGCCTACAAATAATATTCTGAAAAATAAATCCTTCTTTGATGATGAACTGAAAATGTGTACTTAGAGCAAATATGAGACATCTCGCAAAGTCCAGCGAGCAAGGAAAACGAAAGGGAAAAGCAAGTGTAATTATCGCAGCAATGAAAGATCATCAGAGAAGTTCCGTGAAACCGTTATCATCACAGCAAGCTTTGCACAAATAAAGGGGAGTGATCAAGGTGCATTGAGTTCATCACGTCATTAAATCTTAACGTGTGAGAAGACGCAATGAGATGGAGGCAATCATCAGTTTCTCTTATTGTGGAGCGAATAGAAGTTTATCTTATGTAAGACTCTACAGGCAAAGAAGAAGAAAGGACGAAGAAATAGTATACAAAAGACAGTAATATGAGAATAAGTAGCGAACAACAACACTTTTTCATAAACAGTCGATAGCACAGTTGGTTCCGAGAGAAGAGAACAAGCTTGGTGTCGCAAGTTCAAACCTCACCTTCTGCATATTTTCTCGTATATTTTTGAATTTCCAAAAGCGAAGAAGTAGAATAAAATCACAGAATTGTGCGTCTCTTTCACACACAGTGAGTGGCACAGATGGTTGGAGAAGGGGCATGCAAACTAGAGGTCGCGGGTTCGAATCTTCCCCTTTGCATAAGAATTTTTTGCCTTGCAAATGTTTACATTGCAGACGTTTACTTTGCGAACATTTGCTGCACGAACATACACTTCGCAAATGTTTGCTTCACACAAATTTCTGTCACGAGAAGTCATCTTTGTAAATACTTGCGAGAACAAGAAGAAGAGAACTTTGCCAAGCCCAGTTCTTTAAGAAAAAGCCAAATTTCAATAAATATTTCGCAGAAGCAAGGAAAAGCGTTGACGATTATTTTGCAAAGAGAGGGTTAGCACATATGGTATTGAGTGAGAATATGCAAGAGGCAAGTCAAGGGTTCAAATCCCATCTCTCACACTTCTTTTTGCTGCGAGATAATTATATTTTGTGCGACATTTATACATTTCAAGGATGCTAGCTTCGCAAGCAAATCATATACTTCGCAAGAGACAACAACAACAACAACGAATCACATAAAAGCTAAGTACCATTTTCTTTGAACATTTTACTTTTACAGAAAATAAAAGATTTTTGATTTGATTTGCTTTAAAAAAAAAAAAAAAAAAAAAAAAATTACAAAGATTTCAAGATTTCAAAGAGTTCAAAATTATAAAGAATTACTAAGATTTCAAAGATTTCTAAATTACAAAGATCTTAAAGATTTCAAGGATTTGAGAAAAATCTTGCAGATTAATTTATATATTATTATTGAATATTTACTTTACTTCAAATGATATGATATTATGAGAATGAGTGAAATGACAGAAATGAAAGCATTACTGAAGGAAGTGATAGAAATGAAGGAATGAATGAAAGGATGAATGAAAGAATGAAGACATGCGATAATTTCGCAAAGATGGAAATGCGATAACTTCGCAAAGATAATGAGAAGAGAAAATCAAAAATGAATGATTGAATGAATTGACAAAAATGATTGAGTGAGTGAATGGGACGAACCTTTATGGCGTACACCCTAGTTCGCGAATGATATTTCGTAAGAGGCAAATGTAAGACCTAAAGTGCGTCATATAAGGGGGTATCTCTTGACATGGCTCAGGGAAAAGGTTACACCGCTCCTGGAACCCGAGTCATGGAGATTTGGGGCCCATGAAAGCCTATCCGGAAGAGGTACCTTGGATTCCCAACTATATATATAAGGTTATACCCTGGTTGGGCGACCGAGGGTCTCTTCCAAGGAGTCAGCGTATGATCAAGGCGCCGAGGTACACGGTTGAGTCAAGAGTGCGGGGAGCATGGAACTTCCTTACCACTCTTGACAAGTCTTGGCACATCCGCACTCGCCCGAAGAAAACTCCACTTAGGGTGCAGTCTCGTAACCATAAGCCATATAGGTATAAGGGATAAGAGGCTGCGAAAACAACCGCTTGTTTGTTAAGACCGGATGGGAGGAGCTAGTCTTGTATGGCCGATGTACGCCTCCTTGAAGGGGAAACCAGGGAGAAGATAAGGGCGGCACCCTCCATTAGGGAGCTGATAAGTGTCAAAAGATGCAAATGTCATGAGGCTTTGTTTTCGCAAGAAAATTTAGGCTTGTCATATTTGTGCAATGATCCTGCAGAGGCAATAATACTAACGCGAGGGTAAGACGAGATCAATGGGTTTTTACACGAAAGTGTAAGAGCGTCCTGCGATTTCGTCGCAAAGACGACAATGTCACGGGAGTTTATGTTCGCAAGAATATTTAAGCCTGTCATATTGTCGCAAGAAAAATATCCTGCAGAGGCAAAAATACTAAAGAAATGATAAGACAAGGTCAATGGGTCGTTATATGAAAGTGTAACGATGTCCTGCGATTTTGTCGCAAGACGGCAATGTAATGGGGCTTTATGTTTGAAAGAGCATTCAGGCTTGTCATATTGTCGCAATGAGGGGTGGCAAAATAAGACCTTTAACTAGGAAGGCGAAATAAGACCACACAAGAAAAATGATAAGGCAAGACCAATGGGTCATTACATGAAAATGTAAAGACGTCCTGCGATCTTGTCGCAATGACAAATTCAGCAGAAACATATGCGAGATTATGCTTAATATTCATAAACAAATAACAGAGGCAAGTAAAATCGCATGAGCACAAAACATGAGGCAGAGGCAAAATGAGAATGAAGACACAATTCGCTCATTCAGCATTTTCTCAAAGATCATACCTTCAAAGATAAAGAACAGAGGCAACTGTGGATAACCAAGAAATCATTTTATGTTCTTCATCTTCTCGGCAAGAATCATTCCCAAAATGGATATTCTCTAATAAACAACAAGAATCCTCATAAAAAATGGAGTAATAATTTCGCATGAACAGAGGAAATACTTCTTATACTTCAAGGATTGATACTTCTTATTCACTTCGCAAAGTTTCGGAACTTCGCAAAAGAATAGAGCATTGCATGAGGCAAAGAATATGGAGCGAGAGTTTCGCATGATGGATTCGCAATACTTCTTATATTTAGAGGATTAAGTACTTCTTATACTTCTTCAAAGATACTTCATACTTCGCATACTTCAAGAGATGATACTTCTTATTTATTTCGCAAAGTTTCGGAACTTCGCAAAAGAATAGAGGCAAGTACGTACTTTTCAAGTCCAGTATTCTTCCGCTCGTTCCTTCATCAACAAAGATCAAAGATTACTACAACAACAGATTTTTCCTTAAAGATCGCTCTTCAAGCAATATTCAAGGAAAAAGAGGCAAGATGTAGGATTCAAATATCGCACAACATATTTTCTTAGCGTGAGAGATTCAATTATTTCCTTAACTCGCGAGATGAGCTTGCGAGATTCATTATTTTCCATAACTCGCGAGAATGTAGCAAGACTTGCGATAATGTCTCGCGAGAAGCTAGCAAGACTTGCGAGAATGTCTCGCGAGAAGGTAGCAAGAGCCTGCGAAATTATCAAAGAGCTCGCGAGAATATGAGTTGTATGTGAGCTGTCATCCACTATGTAAACACCTATATAAAGAGGAGAGAAGGAGAGAGAAAGGGAGAGATAGATTTTTTGTAAAAGGGAGAGACACATTTTAGAGAGGGAGAGATATTATTTTTCTTTATCATCTTCTTCCCCAAATAATTAGATCTAGAGCTCTAGAAAATATCCATTAATGGAGATTTCCAATGTAATATTAATGTAACCTCAACAATCATAGTGAAGAATCTTGGATGTAGATCACATTGATCGAACCACGTAAAAAATCTTATGTGTCTATTTAAATTTCTAGCACTTATATTTTGAGATTTAGGTGATTAATAAGTTTAGATCTAGAAATTATTATCAAGATATAGTGAGGGGTGTAGTGTGGGAAATCCTGCAACTACAACGAGATCAACAACTCATCAATTGAGCAATTACTCTCAACTGAACAATTTCAATCATTCAGAACTTATCATATTCAGAATTCTCAACACACCTACAATCTTTGATTACTATTGATTCCACACATTTCTAAGCTTCCCTCCTACAGATCGACCCATCCTCTCTTGTGACCGAATTTACTCTGGAACGGCCATTGTCTTGGTTTAGGCCGGAGTACTACAGATTGATTTCTCGAATTCAAAGCACTCCCTTCTTGCAGTGCATCTGTGTGAGGTTGACAATTTCGCTCGGTTCAAGGAGTCTCCTCCGTACGGTCGTCTCCTCAATTCCGTAAAAACCAGCAAATCGTTTTGCCCCATCTACACCCGCCAAAAACATCGTTCAAAAGGTAGAAGAAGACCTCCCCCTAACAGACATGGGGGTGCGAATAGCACTTGACGCCCTGAGGTGCCCCTTAGTAATTGAGGTGCCCCTTAACCAAAGTGAGAGTCCGCATAGCAAATGTCCTCCGGGTGTGCCCCGCATAATTTTTCGAGCCGAATTTTCCAAAAATGTTTATTTCCCAAAAGTACCTACAAACACATAAAACACCATAATAAGTACAAAATCGAGTACCAACAATGCAGAAAATTGAGGAAAACTTAGACACAAAAATGTGTCTATCAAATACCCCCAAACTTATTATTTGCTAGTCCTCGAGAAAATCTAATCTAGAAAAATAAAAACCTAACTCATTAGGTGGCCCTAGTGACCGAGTTAATCTCGGGAGGGTTTACCAGAGGTGTACCCACAAAACCTTTACTCCAAACCCTAGCTATCTACGCAGAACCTTGGAAGGCACTAAAGAATCTCCTTGGTTGGCATACTTATTGACTACAGGAGGAAGTACCCTGATGCGAAATTCTAATTGTTGTACACGAGTTTGCACTCAAGCATACTAAAATTCATACATAAGTCACAGAGCTCTACTTAGATAGTTTCTGGACATCATAACCGGAGTCAACCAATCACATGGAAAGATTAAGAATATGGATGTAGAGAAAAACATAGATGGTTTGACTAAGGTGAACGGTGTTTCCCATATCTGTCTGAAGGCCACTACTAGGATGAACCTATCCTAATGGACTGAGATACCGGTCTGACTAATATCAATACAATTGGCAAATACAAGGGAACCAGCGGGTGATAATCCTAACTCTAGGTCAACACAACTGGCATATACAAGGGAACCAGTGGTTGACTTTATTGAATTTATTCCGATTGGTCTGATGGTCTGGTCTCAATTCTTCTTCTTCTTCTTTTTTTCTTTTTTTTTTTTTTTTTGTTGGTATCCCAATCAATCTATTTCACCATAGCAATGGTAAAAACTTGAATCGTGTGCCCCACCAAATCACTTAAAAGAAAAGAAAAATAAAAACAGAAGGCGAAAAGGATTCAACGAGATATGGCGAAACTACCATGTTTTTTTTTTTAATTCTAACACCTGAGCTCTGTGCTTTTATGAATAGACTCTTTAGATGTTTCCATCTAATCAGATTGGTTCCTCAACTCCTACAACCAAGATCTTCCCATCCACTTAGATTGGTTAGTGCCAACCTTAATAACCATAAATTTCTAGGCTCTGGAGTTTATTTATTGCAACTAAAAGCTAACAAAAAGCTAACAAAAAGTTTCTTCCCCACCCCCAAACTTAAATCTAATATTGTCCTCAATGTTTCTAATGAAAGAGCAATGCCAAAAAATAAAGTAACATGAGGAATCAGTAAAGAGAGAAGTCGGAAAGGTAGTACCTGTGTGAAGAGAGAAATCAAAAACTAGTATACAACATACAAATCGCCTTGATGGTCAATCAAGGGTAAACGGGGTCCTCCAGAGGGACCTCCTCAACATCACCTGTAGGAAAGGGCTCTAAAAAGGGTTTCAATCTCTGACCGTTAACCTTCGAAGAACTACTACCATCCGGTGTCTCGATCTCAACAACTCCATGAGGAAAGACAGTGCGAACAATAAAAGGACCCCGTCCACCGAGAACGTAACTTCCCAGGGAAAAGATGCAAGCGGGTATCATACAGAAGAACTTTTTGACCTGGAGAAAATGACTTTCTTAAAATATTCTTATCATGCACAAGTTTCATTTTGTTCTTATAATCCTTAGCACTATCGTAAGCATCTCTACGAATCTCTTCCAACTCATTGAGATGGAGTTTCCTATGGGCTCCTGCCTTGTCGAGAGAAAAATTTAGCTGCTTAACAGCCCAATATGCTCTATGTTGTAACTCAACAGGTAAGTGACATGCCTTGCCATACACAAGCCGATAAGGCGACATTCCAATGGGGGTCTTAAACGCAGTACGGTAAGCCCATAAGGCATCAGTAAGCCTAGACGACCAGTCTTTCCGATTAGGATTAACTGTTTTATCTAATATATGTTTTATCTCCCTATTAGAAACCTCTACATGACCACTAGTCTGCGGATGATACGGGGTAGCTACCTTATGTGTAATATCATATTTCTTCATCAGAAGCCTAAAAGGCCCATTACAAAAGTGTGACCCTCCATCACTAATTATAGCTCGCGGTGTACCAAAACGTGTAAGTATATTATCTTTCAAGAACTCAATCACAACCCTATGGTCATTGATTTTACACGCAACCGCCTCAATCCACTTAGAGACATAGTCTACAACGACAAGGATGTATAAGTTACCAAAAGAATTTGGAAACGGACCCATAAAGTCAATACTCCACACATCAAAGACCTCAACAACTAAAATAGGATTCAAGGGCATCATGTTCCTACGGGAAATGGTTCCTAATTTCTGGCAACGTTCACAAGTAACATAGTAACTGTGGGAGTCTTTAAACAACAAAGGCCAGTAGAATCCACACTGTAATATCTTAGCAGCAGTCTTCTTAGCACTAAAGTGTCCCCCACAAGCATGATCATGACAAAAAGAAATAATACTGGACTGGTCACTCTCAGGTATACATCTCCTAATAATCTGGTCTGGACAATACTTAAACAAATAAGGATCATCCCAAAAGAAGTGTTTAACCTCGGATAAAAACCTAGAACGATCTTGTTTACCCCAATGTTGGGGCATTCGACCAGTAACAAGATAGTTCACTATATTCGCATACCAAGGTAATTAGGTAACAAAGAACAGCTGTTCATCAGGAAAACTATCCCTAAACAGAAGGAGAATCATCAGGGGTATCCACAACAAGCCTAGACAAGTGGTCTGCTACTACATTTTCTGCACCTTTTTTGTCTCTAATATCTAAGAAAAATTCCTATAACAAGAGGATCCATCTAATCAATCTAGGTTTAGTATCCTTCTTGGAAAGAAGATACTTCAAAGCAGCATGATCGGTGAAGATTATGAACTTAGAACCTAAGAGATAGGTTCTAAACTTGTCTAAGGCAAACACAATGGCTAACAGTTCCTTCTCCGTAGTAGTATAGTTCAACTGGGCATCATTCAGAGTTTTGCTAGCATAGTAAATCACATGAAGTTATTTGTTTTCTCGCTGACCTAGCACAACACCAATAGCATAATCTGAAGCATCGCACATGATCTCAAAGGGTAGGTTCCAGTTGGGTGCCTAGACTATGGGGGCGGTAGTAAGTAAAGTCTTAAGCTTCTCAAAAGCCTCTAAACAAGCATCATCAAAGACAAACTTAACATCTTTTGCAAGCAAATTGCAAAGAGGTCTAGAAATCAAGCTAAAATCCTTAATGAATCGACGATAAAAACCTGCATGCCCTAAGAATGACCTAATATCTCTTACGGTTTTTGGGACCTGTAAAGTCTTGATAAGGTCAACTTTGGCTTTATCTACCTCTATACCTAAAACAATTCCTGATCGAACCATGAAATGACATTTCTCCCAATTAAGCACTAGATTCTTTTCCTTACACCTAGTCAACACTAATGACAAATGATGCAAGCACTCATCGAAAGATGAACCAAACACTAAAAAATCATCCATAAAGACCTCTAAGAACCGTTCTACCATATCTGAAAATATGCTCATCATGCAACGCTGAAAAGTCGCAGGGGCGTTACATAGCCCGAAAGGCATGCGTCTATACGCGAAGGTACCAAATGGACAGGTAAAAGTGGTTTTCTCCTGGTCTTCTGTGGCAATAACAATCTGATTATAGCCAGAGTAGCCATCTAAAAAGCAGTAATGACTATGTCCAGCTAATCTCTCTAGCATCTGGTCGATGAAGGGAAGGGAAAAGTGGTCCTTCCTAGTGACCTTGTTCAATTTCCTATAGTCAATACAAACACGCCAACCCGTGGTCACTCGGGTTGGGATTAACTCATTATTATCATTCTGGACTACAGCAATACCGGATTTCTTGGGAACAACCTAAACTGGGCTGACCCACTTACTGTCTGAAATATGGTAGATAATGCCTGCATCTAACAACTTAAGGATCTCGGTTCGAACTACTTCTTTCATATTGGGGTTTAGTCGACGTTGCATCTCCCTGGAAGGTTTGTGTCACTCTCTAAATAGATCTGATGCATACAAACAGTGGGACTTATACGCTTAATGTCTGCTATGGTCCACCCTAAAGCTTCCTTGTTGTTTTGAAAGACGGTTACTAGCCTACTTTACTGATCACTATCCAAGTTGGATGCTAAAATTACATGTAAAGTTTCAGATGGGCCTAAAAACACATACTTCAAGTTATCTGGTAGTTATTTAAGGTCCAATTTAGGAGGCTCTTCTAACGAAGGAACTAGGGTAGACTTAGAAAATGTTAGTGGTTCGAACCTAGGTTTCCATCCATTACTAGTGTCTAACAAAGGGGTTGAATCTAACAAAGCATTCACCTCATTAATCACATTATCATCATCAAAATCAATCCCAAAGTGAGATAGGCATTTCTATAATGGATCTTCTTGTGGATGGGGAAAAATGGTTTGCCGATTTTTTGGAAGTGGAGAGACGAGCGTGCTGTCGAGACTCCTCGACCGGGAGAAATGTTAATCCTCACACAGATACACCGCTGCCAAGGGGATGCTTATATTTGGGAAATCAATCTGTATGACTCCGGCCTAAACCAAGACAATGGCCGTTCCAGAGTCAATTCGACCGCAAAGAGGAAGATGGGTTGATCTGTAGGAGGGAAGCTGAGGATTGTGTGGTATCAGTGATGATCAAGGATTGTGGGTGTGTTGAAGGTTTCTGCAATATTGCCGAACTACTGAAGTTGAGTTCTGTGAATAAGTTTGTATCGAGTTGTTGACGGATAATGATAATGTTGATGATGATATTGTCCTCGATTTATACTTATTTATATTGCAAGAATGATGAACCACTGATCCCTGTAAGTGTGACGGTTTCTTGAGTGAAAGAATGGGAAAGTGGGAGATCGTGGTAAAGTCAGTTCCATATAGTGTGGAGACTTGACTGATCGTGCACCCACTACTTTGTTAACTCCTTCAACTGTTGACACAACTTACGCACATTTCTCGTCGTGGATGAATCCACGTCTTTGTAGGCCATGAGACCAAAACCCTAGTTGTTATCCCCCAATTTGACGTGATTGATGTCTCACGAATCATGGAGTCTCGCATGATGAGACGTGTATTTAGTTTGTCATAGTTGGTGATTAGGCAATGAGCCTAGGTTTTCTTGAATCGAGCATGTTTGACAAATGCTCGGTGATTCATGAACATTAATGTTGCTTGTCCGAGCAAATGTTGAAAAAACAAGTTGTTGAATAAGTTGTTACTGAATATTTGATAATTGGGTTAATATTCTAGCAACTGAGCAAGTATTGCTCAATTCGACGAATTACTGAATATTCGAGAATTTGACGTGCAATTGAGCAAGTATTGCTCAATTCGACAAATTAGTGATAAATTAATAATTTGACGTGCAATCGAGCAAGTATTGCTCCATTCAACAAATTACTGATAGGTTACTAAATATTTATAGCTGGATCAATATTTGAGCAAATGTTGCTCAATTCGACGAAATATTTATTGGTGACGTAACCCAAAAATATTAAAATATTGGTAGACTACCAAACATTATATGATTAATCTGTGGATCAATATATAAATTTATTTAGTGTTTGAACTTGCTCAGAATAATGATTTATTGAGCGTTTGTTCGAAAACCCTAATTGTGATGGATTGCTCATTATTCGACGAATTGATGAAAATAGGTCATGAGCCGAGGAGGGACTGATCACATGAGCCCATGGACGTCCATGTGATGCTAGATTGCTCGAGTGAGCATACACCAGGGTCCTCAGTTGGAGAGTTGGTGAAAGAATGATGATTAAATGCTGGTTTCACCATTTATTGAATTACTGCTGGGTTCTACATTAGGTAAAAACCTAAGTATGAAAGATAGGGGACCGACCAAGAGAGCATGGGGCCGGCTCTTGGTGGTCACGGGACCAGCTGTTGTCCGTTTGAGCAATCCCCAGGTTGGTTGGAGAGAGTTTGGGCCCAATACAAGCAATTCAGCAAATTAGGTCAGAATTATGAAAACATGTGGGACCGGCTTTGTGCAAGCCCTACGAATAACCCTGGTCGGTCATTAAGGCATGTACGTGTTGCCATGGTGTCCGTGTCTCCGTACTGAGAGTTTCAGTATTTTTTGATGTGCGTTCGAGCAACATTGTGAATTTTCAGAAGAGTTTTATCTTGACTGAAATTCTTGATTTTTTTGGAATGAGCATGTATGCTCAATTGATCAATATTTTATAAATATTAAAATAAGAATATTTTAACATTTAAAATTGTCGTGAGAGGCTAGCCGGTCACGTGACCATGTTGGCTCTTGAATTTTCATGATTTGAGCAAAATTTGAGAAATTATGAAGAAATCATGATTTTTGCTCAAACCAGGGAGTTTCATGAATTCGAGGAAAATAATAATTATAAAAGACTAGGGATTGCAGGGTGTGGGACCGGCCACGTCTAAGGCATGGCCGGCCGGCCATGTAGCCCGGTCCCCACTCCTTTCCCTATTTTATAATATTATTTTTTCATGAATCCGTGATGCTATGGAAAATCCATGGGTTTTTGTTGAAACGGATGAGTTTCATGAGTTTAGGAAATAATAATTATAAAAAGCAAGGGATTGTGAGGTGTGGGACCGGCCATGGCTTGGGCATGGCCGGCCGGCTATGTTGCCCGATCCCGCACACCTTTCCCTATTTTATAATATTATTTCAGGAATCCATGAAGTTACGGAGAATCCATGAATTTTGTTGAAACTAGGGAGTTTCATGAAATTGGGGAATGATTATTATAATAGGCTAAGGATTGTAAGGTGTGGGACAGGCCACGGCTAGGGCATGGACGGTCGGCCATGTTTCCCGGTCCCACACACTTTTCCTTATTTTATAATATTATTATTTTTTTCATGAATCCATGAAGTTACGGAGAGTTCATGAATTTTGCAAAAACAAGGAAAGTTGCTAAAATCAAGGAGTTTTTCATGAGTTCATGAAAATAACAAAATAGGGTAAAATAATGAAAGAAGCATGGGACCGGCCACGGCTAGGGCATGGCCAGCCGGCCAGTGGGCCCGACCCCTGGGCACTCCTTATTATTATTTTATTAATATTTGTTGTTTTCTCTTGTTTTGCGTAGGATTCCTCATCTATTCATGTTTTTGGATGCTCGTTCGTGTATCCAGGTGCTCAGTCGTGCATCATTGTCGAGTACACTTACACCATTTTCCGTGGGGCTTATCAGGGATGGTCCAGATGCCCGGTTGTTGAGTATTTATTGCTAATCCATGAAATTCAGTGTAACATAATTCATGAAACGAGACAATAAAATAAGTAGTTATTTATTATCAATTCATAGGATCAGCTGCGGATTCGACCATGAACTCAGAATAATAAAATAGGCATTACCATTCCAAGGGATCGTGGATTCGACCATAGAATCAGAGTAATAAAATTACCTATTACCATTTCATGAGATTAGCAGTGAATTCGATCATGAAATCGGAGTAACAAGATAAATTGTTGTTGCCATTCCATGAGATCAAGTCGTAGATTCGATCATGGAATCAGAGCAGCTGTTATTGCCATTCCATGGGATCAGGCCGTAGATTCCACCATGGAATAAAAGCAATTGTTATTGCCATTCCATGGGATCAGGCCGTGGATTCGACCATGGAATAGGAGCAATAATAGATTATTCTGGGATTCAGTTGTGAATGTCACGGAAGAATTAATCTATGTGCATAGTCAGGAGACGGCTAATCCTGAGGGTGCTCTCAGACACTACGGAGAACACCCAAGTCTATACACGTCACTCTACATAGTCAGGATCAGTGAGTATCACTGTCCTGAAGGCGTTGTTGCTCTCAATCTGACGGAGAACCGCCCAATCGTTCTTCTATGCAGAGGTGGGTCACTCTTCTGTAGTCAGGGAACAGTGAGTATTACCGACGTCCTGAAGGCGTTAAGCCCTCTCAACAAACAATAGGAGGACCGCCCAATTCTATTATTCTACATAGAGGTCACAATGAAATGTCAGGGATCGAACGCTCATCTAGTAGAGGCTTTTCGAAAGACATATTCATCATGGCTTCGTAAAATATGAATCGTCACATGCATGAAGCCGTATCAGAAACATGCAGTATCATGATTTTACGGATTTGATCTTTGTTGAAAATCCACCATCAACATTAAGTCCCCTGCTTAGTGAGGGACAATCATGTTCCGCGGTACGCATTAGATGGTGATTTTCAGTCGATGAGATCGTGGTTGAACTCAATCTACAAAGGAAATTTCAGAATTCTCGATTTTCTCCAATGGTGTCATGTACGAGCAAATGTACGGTCGAGGACCCTGATAGTGTGATAGAGTGTTATTTTGTGGACATGGAGAGGTGAAGTGCTGCTGATTTGGTCAGTTAAAAGCCCAGTTTTGGTCGATTTAGGATTTTCGGGCTCGAGCCCAAAAGAGGAAACCCAAGTGTTATTAGGTTGATATAAAAGGAAAGAAGCCCTAAATTTGTTTTTAAAGTTCAGTTGTTCATGAGTTGTTCAAAATAAAATTCCATGTGTGCATGTATGCGTAAGTTTCATGAAAATTTGTTTTAGAAAACATATGCACGTTCGTTCGAGCAATAATCCCTAATATGAAAGAGATACATGAACCCTTGAATAGACATGATTTAGTAACAGTAGATAAAATTTTGTTTATGAGGCTTCATGAAAATCAAAATTTTAACACATGAATATGCGGATTTTCACAAAACTGAAAGACTCTCAGATGCTCGCGAGAGGGAGCAAAATATATACATATAATTTCAAATTTACATGAGTTTCTCGTTGAAATATATATTTTTGTAAAATCAATGTTTTGATTTTGAACAACTGTTGAGAGCAGAAAATTATTCATGGTGAAATAATGTTTGTATGTGAGTTTTCACAATTGTAGAATGGACGTCTGTCCGAATTTGAAAAATTGTTCACACAGTAAAGATTTACGTGGGTTATTCATGATTTTATGAAAGATTTTGCAAAATCAAGTTTTGATTTTAAAAAATTGTTGAAAGCAAACAATAATGTTTTCATGAATTTCATGATTTCATAGTGTATGCACACACGGTAGAAAATCAGTGAATGTTCACATGAAGGGTTATGTGAATTATTCATAATTTCGTGAAAAGTCAGTGTCGACTCTTGAATGATGGATTTTTGCTCGTCTTCATAGGTTTGTTGAAGGTGTGAGCAAGTTTTCAAGGTTTTACGTTATTATCACTAAGTTCATGAAATCGTAAATAGGTAAGAGTTGAGAATTACCATTTTGTAGACGTTGATATGAGCATCCTAATTATTTTTGTTGTGCTTTAATTCCACTGCTTTGATGAAATCTACATCTACGGATGATATACTGAAGTAGGAATATTGTATGGACGTCACAGAAACTTTGCAAGAATGACTGGTTCCCATAATGATACTTCCAAAGATGATATCTCTACAGATGCAGCTTCAAGAAATGGTGCTTCTGGGACCTCTGAGTGGTGGTGAGAGATCCTTCATACTGAGTTGTATTCCTGATTACTTAGCATCAGTAATGCACGGGAAATCTCTGATGGAGGAATATAACATCGATAAAGCAGCTCGACAAATGGGCCCTTGTTCGATTGATGTGGATTACTCAGAAATAGCAGTAAGTCTTCGGGGTGGAGAATCCAGAAATAAGGATCATAGAATGATATCGAACAATGTAAAGTCCCCGACTGTCTCTTTGGTGAGTTGTTAGCGCTCCTTATATCATGACTTTTTATTGTCTGTGCAATTAGGATCACGAGACCAAGGTTTGTTATTTCTTTTCATACTTTTGCTCAATCGATTGACGGTCTTCAACTTGTTCCCAGGCAAACAATTCATGAATCCAGCACTGATGAAGAAATCAATGTAAGTATTTTTTTCGTGTAGGTGATCGTGGCATCTCCTTGAATGAAATAATAATAATTGTTGTTGATGAATCCAGGAAGAAATCATTGTAGATAAGCATCATGTTGATGAAGCATGCTCTTCTTTGGGATATGAGAATATGGAGAATTCCCGAAATCCCGAACCGAATGGAGATATCGGCGTTTCCAATGGAGATTCCGGCATTGCCGAGCCTTCAAATGATTTAGAGACTCCCCTAGTAAGTATATCTCCTGTAATCTCTTCATAGAAGTATGAAATTTCTGATTTGTGAATGAATGAATGAGAATCCATGTGAGTATACGAGTAATTTTCTTTGAAATACGTCACCCAGAAAATTTCAGACTTCAGCCTTTTAGCAAAAACACCGTAGAATCTTCATTCGAAGTCGGATTTTCGCGATAAGCATATGTATCTTCAAGCCCAGAAAATTTCCAAGTTTTTTCAAAGAAGCTTTTTGAGCTTTGAGCATTTTTAGGGCCTGAAAAAGGCGAAACAGTAAACTTCCAGGAGACATTCAGAAAAATTTCAGCTGGCGTGTGGTCCAATGTTTTGGCCATAACTCTTCGCTCATTTCTCCAATTATTGTGAATTTTGGATATGTTGTAGAGGAAATCCATACGAAGACAATGGTATACTACCAAATTCGTCACCAATTTCTCCCAGGTCGCCTCTTTGCGCATGACAGTGAAAAGATCGTCTCGGACGAGCTTGTTGTAAAACACTCTTGTTGTGTCTTTGGACCATTCGCTTGTGTCTTGAACGGTTGGTGAAGGATTTTAATATCATTGATTCATTTGAGATCAGGAACCCTTGATTGATACATGAGCATGGTGGTGCTTGCAGTGCCGTCTTCTGTCAGTAGTAGAAACATCACTTCTGAAACCCTGGTCACGGGACCATAGCTGATGTTGCTCTCAAGAGGGAGTGATGTAATGAGCATGGTTTCATGTCCCGGTGGTAGCATTCCTTTTATGATGAATGATTAGCACATGAGAGTCTGGTGCCACGCGTCTTGGACCGTGAAACTGATCGTCATGATCAGTGGACCGTCAGTCCCCAGTATTTTGTTAAATCTCTCTTTTTCGTTTTCTCTTCTTTCGGCAAGTCTTGGATAAAGGACCCAGGTAGAAAATTGATGTAAAGACCTAGGCGGTTGAAGTTGGAGGTACCTTGATGAATTACTTAGTGGAAAGACTTGGTGGACACCGATCGACTGTGGAAGTTTGAATCCCGTCTAAGAATTGTTGCTTGCATGTAGTACGCTCTGGAAGCTGTAGGAACCTCATACGACGTCGGAATTCGATGCTTGACCCCAACTTTTGAAGCTAAGAGACTGAGTTATCATATTAGAAAAGAATCACTCAATTTGGAGTTGTAGAGGTCAGCCTACGAAGCGTGCACATTTGTAATTTGTAATCCCGTACAAATTTTTCAGATTTCGTAGACCTGACGGTAAAGGCCATATCTTTTAGCTAGAATGTCCGATTGATGCACCCTTTTGGTATGTTGTAGAATAGATATAGACGAACAGCTTTTGTTGAGGAAGCATTGTCCCATTCCTCACCCATTGGTACGTTTTTGTAAACCCATGGCCGGAAGTGTGTTGTATCTCATTTGTGGAGGTCATGAGAACATCTTGTAGAAGACTTTGGATTGTGCCCATCAGTCGTGCAAGCTTTGGGAAGACTTTCATGTGAACATATTTCATGTCTACACATCTCGACACAAATCATTAATGCTTGGAGAAGTCCGCTTCATCGAGCAATGCTTTAGAGAATGGTTAGTTGATGAAGACTGATGTTGCACCTGAGACTGTTATTGATGCTGAGATCACGATTGAATTCTCTCCAGAAATTCTTGTTGATGCTGAGATCATGAATAGAGTTCCTCCACATATCCTTATTGATGTCGATACTGGGTGGAGTTCCTCCACTCTGTGAACCTTCACGTTCACGAACTAGTTGTTGGGTTGAGCATCCCTAAGATGTAGGTGTACTGGGAGTACAACCCAAATTATCCTGATCAGTATGACTTTACCGTGAACTGGCTTCATCAATGAGTCGATGTTGTTACGGCAGATTGCATCAACAGTCTCCATTCTGGGTGTGATCGATGAAGAGAGAAGTTCCTTAGTTGTGCAAAGTTCGTGATGTAGAGAGATTCCGTTGATAAAGTTTTCATGGAATCGCATCAGGTTGCAATGACTTGCTATGTCTTGAATCTTGTCAAATAAGATCAAGTCCCCAGTGCATGTTGAAGGAATTTGTGCCATCGATGGATGAATGATGTTGCATCTGCTTCAGAAGTCTTGTCATGGAGATAGTGAAGACTCAGCGATTGTAGTTCAGTTTCACTTTGATCGTGTCGGTGGTGAATCAGTGTGTCATCATCGAGATGTTTGTGCTGAAGCCAGAGGCGCCATTATCGAAGGTGTACTCTTTGATTGGGAGTACAATTTGAAGGCTTCTTAGATGCTTGAGCGTTGAAGCGTCATATCCCTTGAGCATGTCTTAGGTTTGATCGTCTTGGCCCCAACTATCTTCTGTTGATTCAACATTCCTTTCCCTACGTGGGATTCAACACTTGTGCAGACATAAAGCTTTCTGATTTTGTGGCACACATGGAAACTCCTGCAAGGCTACAGAGAAACGCCCAAAGTGTTCCTTGCCATGCTTGGACATTATCTCAGTTTGAATGTCTCAATGCTCGATTTAGGGAAATGTCATATTTAACCACTTGGTAAAATACTAATTCGGTGAAGCTACCATTCATAACGTCTTGCGGAGTTTCTAGCAGAATTGAGTCCCCATGCTAGTATAGCATGTAAGGAAATAAATGACACAGACATGAAATGAAATGAATGAGACTTGCCTGAGTGTGGAACCTCTTGATGAATGTCTATGCATCTTTTGCAGTTTCTTGCTTCGGCCTCGTCAAAGTTCAAAATTCTCCAAGTTCTCTGATGATGGAACGTCCGCCAAATCTTCTTGATCAGAACTTTCTTCGTTGGAGAGATGTGCAACCAAAGGCGTTTTGTTTGTAGTTATCTCTTCAGCATGGATCCACACTCGTCTGAGGATCGTGTCATATCTTGGATCTTCCTGATTATGTGAAACTTGGTCTCTGTTCAGGTTGAACCTATTCTCACCTTGAGAGTGATGTAGCCATAAGCATCTCTGAGCGTTCCTCCATGGTCTCTGATTGAGATAGGAGCATGAGTAGCTTCTTGTCGAGTGATGCCTGCGACTCTGAAGGTTTTCAGTGGAATGTTGTTGATGGCGGTGTCAGCATCGATCAACATTCTTCCAAATTAATTTCCTCTGAGATGGACTGTGGTAAGCAGTCCCCAGTTGTGCATCTCCTTGTCTGTGGATAAAGGTTCAAGGAGTATTTCCGGTATGGACAGACGTATGACACAATGTAATTTGGTGTTGTGAACATGTCTTTCCTTTGAGCTCTTGACAAATAAAGTAATTCGCGAATGTGCTCGATCAATGACTGAACTGCTTCTTTGACTGGTTGTTCAGGGGAATGTGAAGGTTCTGATTGAGAGATGATTCTTGTGTACTCCTTCAGTCTCAGTTCTCCTGAGTCGGCCTTTTCTTCGAATATGGATTTCAAAGTTTTGCAATCACTTGTTGGATGACTGACATACCTATGAAAGTGGCAGTATAGCGGATTTTCCATTTCTCCCCTGGGGAATGGAAATTTTATTGCACCATCTTGAATCTAGACTTCCAATAACTCGATCACTTCTTCGGTGAGAAGAGGGAAGTTTGAGTCTGTCTAATCATTTCCCCATTTGTTGATGCAGGGTTGAGGTTTGTGCATTTTAGGATTGTTCATCCTCTCATTGCTCTTCCGGAGGAATATGAGAGATTGGAGAAACATGCCTGTGTTGTGGTGGCTCGTCTTTCCTTTTGCTTCTCTTTCCAGTAAGGCAGGCGCAGTAGTCGCTGATCGTTTCGCCGCTTCATGAAGCTCTGAGAAATTCTGGAACCGAAGATTTTCCAGCAAGGCTCTGTAGACCAGGATCATTCTGTTGATGCACAAGTCCACCAATTGTTGTTCAGTGACATTCAGGTCATGACAATCCAAAGCTTGGACTTTGAACCTCTTCACATAATCGTTGGGATGTTCATTGCTCTTCTGAGACATTCTTCCTAAGTCGGAGAGAGTAATATGCCTTGAGATGAAGAAGTATTTCCTGTAGAAGGTATTAGCCATTTCTCCCCAACTAGCGATGTTCCCAGGTGCAATATTGTTGTACCAGGTGTATGCTCGGCATGTCAGAGATTTCGAGAATTCCTTCAGACGGACGACATGGTTGTGCTCGTGCTCTCCTAGTACCTCCAGGAATCGAGAGATGTGTTCTCGAGCGTTTCCTGTTCCATTGTACAACGTGAATTTTGGGGAAGTGTAGACCTTCAGGAAAGGAATTCTTTGCGTAGCAGCAGATATGGAGGTTGTTGACGATGAATCCATGAAGAGTTCCAGGTCTTCACGAGTGATGAAGCCTGCAGATTCCTTTGTTGGTGGGTTATCTGCAGCTTTGTGCATCTCATCATCATCTACTACATGGATCGGAGTGACTTTAAGACCAGCAGCCGGAGATGTTTCTTTGGCTTTTCCCTTCTTCTGAGCTTTCTCTGACATCTTGTCAGTGAGAGTTTTGAGATAATTGCACAGCTCCTTCTGAGTGTTATCCATGTCAATCTGATTTTGGCAAGAGTTTCTTGCACCTTCGTGAGATCACCTATGGTAGGTGGATTTCT